>AUWJ02023381.1:0-45340 GCA_000468175.2 Phytophthora cryptogea
CACTTGCTGGTTCTTCTGTACTACGATTCATAATCCGACAAACAAACAGTGTTCTGTTAAATTCCATTTCATCTCACTAACAGAATTGCCACCGATTAGGAAGATTCGTGGCTTTCAAACGCAAAACTCCCAAATTCCTCATTCCACTCTTTGTAAAGAGCAAGATCCTTTGTCGCCACACTGGTCAAATAAGAGTTCGTTCGGTTTATCAGAGTGCGCGGCATTCATACAAACTCATCACTTTTCCGGATATTTGGCCAGATTGGCGATGCCATTCAAATTTTGGCTACCTTCAGAGAGGCAACTCCAAGGCGGGGTCCATTGTTCGCGTTGAAGCAATAGATTTTCTGGCCAGGTATTACACAAACCGTTGAGTGCAATTAAGAATAAAGCGGTCTTGAATTTACTGAGCGATGAATCGAATGCTTGTTCTACATCAACATGGAGAATTTTGAGCGCTACACTTTCAAAGAGGTGGGAAGTTCCACATTAGAAGAGGCCTGGCCATCACCACTGTCAATGCCATTGACGCAATGGTGCTTTCTTAAAGTCTATACAACAATGCGTTCGAGAATCATGTGTATCCATTGAAACTCTAGAGCATTGTTTCCTAACATGTCCAGCGCTCACTAAGATGCGGAGAAAACTCTGGATTCCGTGGAGGAAAGCTTTTTTCAAAGAACTGGACTGGAAACTGCTGCTTTTTCCGAAGCTGAAAGACATTCGAAATGACTGGCGACAGCAACACAAAACTGTGTTGCTTCTGTGGAGAGTGTACACTGCTATTGTTTTTCACGCCACTTGGAGACTGCGTAATGATATTCACTTTCAAGAGACCCAAGCAGGACAGCCAAATGTTCAAAGTTTGATGAGCTCTTTTCGACGTCACTGTCAATATATCTATCAACACTCAACAGAATTGAGCATCGATAGAAACAAAGTTGCTGATGTTCTCCAACACCTCGGGTTTGATAAGCCCACAGCGTTGATCGTAGAATTTGGATTCGTCGGCCGTAGAGAAATACTAGTATAACTCGGTTTAGATAGATAAGCAAAGTGAGTAGTCCACTAACTTGTTACTCAACTTTTTTCCTTCCTGGTGAAAGTAGGTCTTTGTTCTGGCAATTAACTTTTCGTAAATCATTAAAGTGGAGAACACTCCGTCAGCTTTTTACCACTTGATCGAGTTGACTTTGACCAGAACCACAATAGTTTTGTCTAGAGCTTCTCGATAGACTTCGTTGACAGATACGTGAAAAGAGTTCTTTCTCCCATCGTGTTCATCGTAGAAGCGTTATCAATCAGCAAAACCAGAGACACCAACGACGAACAGAGGTTTTCACTCGAAGGACGTGCTGGTCCTCCGTTATTGTTGGTAAAGTTCCCCTAGAAGGCGAGGCGTCTGCTGGTCTCGATCAAATTACGTGAACGAAGTGATTTGCAAGAGGTCAATGTCATCTTTCGTAATTTGAAAAGCCTTAACCAATTTCTCGCATCTCGCCAATGTTATCGTAATTTAAAAGGTTCCCGTCCTTGTCAAGGACTCCTTTGACACCAACTTTGATCCATCATGCTTCAACATACCCTGACCCGCTTTTTGTCCAGCTTCTTGCTCTCTTGAGATTTCTCGTAAGATAGCCCAACGACTTGGACGCTAGCAATGGTTGTTGATTTCGACAACCCTGCAGGTTCCAGGACGTCGTCTTGGACCTCCTTTGTGGTCGTTTGAAGTTTGAACGTAAGCAAAATCTGGCACGGTACAGCAAAATACACCTCCACCGATTCAAACCCAGTACCAGGTAAGGCGATGGCCAATCGGATCAAAAAGCTGGAGAAATACTGGGTCTTGAATGTACGCGTTTCCTCACACGTCACTAATATGAACTGAACTCGTACTTTCACACCCGTTTCATCACTGTTGAGTTCCACGTGCACAGCATCGTAGCCGCCTTGGCTCCATTGTGACGGGGCTAGCCACTGAACTGATGTGTTTATTGGAATCAAACCATTTGGACCAAAGTACTGCACCTTGGACGCCCACCATTTATTAGGAGAAACATATTCGTCCTCAGCTCTCTCATGATACTCAATGCCACCATGCATAAGCTTCGCAAAGAACCACAGCTCAAACATACAAGTACGTCTATCGAAAGCTGCAAGAGAACAGGAAATGTTTCGCACAAACTCCGGTCCTAGTTTTTGAACAAGCTGCCGACCCACGAATCTGCTCAAAAGAGAAGTAGTGGTAGCATCACTATCACCCACTCGACGCCAAGCATACAGTCGGTTCACCACTCCGGAGGGTGATATGCCACGTTTGTTTAGCACATATCTTTCAATGTCATCCGTCACTTCACTTGCATTGTTCACATCATCCATAGCTTTTTCGACAGGACCATCAAACATGTATCGCGCACTCCCTCCAGCAACGAAAAACTTGTCTTTCAGTAATTGCATCCGGTCTTCAATGGATACTACCTCCTCCGTATCTGTAAACATGGGCTTCACGTACTCGAAGAATTCATCATTTGCCATCGCCTGCTCATAGTCCTTCAAACTCCATGACATGAGCATGAACAGTTCTTCTTCACTTAATTCAGACCGAGTTGGTTTGTCGAAAGTAGCGTTGCTCGTGATCCTCGCCTCAACTTGTGTCGGGAATAATTCATTTTCGTATGGGTGGCTATCCTTCCCACGTGTCACCATGGAGCTGACCCACACGAGACGATGGTCTGCCTCCTTTTTGTTATGTCAAGGCAAACACACCCGCTGAATCGCGTATCCTGGGTCCTTCTCAAAAGTGTATCCATCAATGAAAACCAAAGTCCTCCCCTGTAGTAAATCAAAAAGATGTTGTAGAGCTTTGATCTCGCAACCGATTTCACAAATCCACTTGTCTTGCCCTCGAAAGAGAATGCAACGCAGGTTGGAGTTACCTAGACGCTTCCGAAAATTAATCCACACAATGTCCCAGTCGGTTCGATCCAAAGAATAAGCAAACGCGAATGCGGCGCAGGATTTACCCGTTCCCGGAGGCCCCACAATCCAAAGCTCGGCATAGGAAATACCAATGCACTTGTGAAGACTTTGCCACTCTTTCAAAAGTTCGGGACGGCGATACAAAACCAAATCTCGTTTCTTGTGAAAGAGTCCGCTGTGACGTATATACGCGTCCGGAATTCGGACGATTGGGTTCTTAGCAAGAACCAGAGATGGGAACTGTCCGTCAACTTTTGACCATTTGGCACTAGAAATCTTCACTAGAAGATGAATCACATCTTTGCTTGGAGCCTTACGAAACAAATCCTTGGTTACATGAGCAGGATTAATTGTATCGCTACGTGTGGCCAATTCCTTCTCCATCTCAAATTGCCTCGACGTATCATCGAGGTGAAGCCATCCGTTGGGTGTACCAGTGATACCAGTGGGAAAGAGATCGAGTTCGATGGGTTTGCAGGATTCAACTAGCTGGGGGACGATTGCTTATTTGATCGCACCGACATGACTGTTTGAACTTACACTCACAACGAAATTACTCACTCCCGGCAACCTACAGACCAGCGTTAACATTGTGCAGTTGACTTCTTGAAAGTACTTAGTAGCAGAATTGCTTTTCACGTTTATGCTGGTGTGCAGTGAATGGGGAATATATAATTTGTACTTGCTTTCGGACTTGACAACACTGGTAAACCTTTTTGATAGCCGTTCTTACAAGTTCAAGTGTTCCAGTACGTTGGCGAGTGTGTCATCGGCCCCAACATTGCCAATGTTCTCACATATTGCCACCCATGCAGTGAAGAGAGATTTAGCCGCTTTGTCTTCACATTTGTGCCCCATAGCATAGCAGAACGACTCGACGGACGAAAGATAAAAAACTGCTGAAGGGCCCAAATGGGGGATCGGGTTGTACACGTGCAAGCTCTTCACTTCGAGAAAAGTCTTGTTCGAGTTTGCAAGTGAATGAACTAAAGCAAACGGATAACGCCCCACGTTAGAGATGTTGGCGTCCGACGTTTGCGAGTGACGAATGTTGAGAGCTTTCGCGAACGAAGGTTGTATCTTGGCGTTGATCTTCTGGTCCATAATAATGGGCACAGCTGCCAACATCATCGTTTGGCTAAGTTTCCCGTCAATTTCACGCTTTGCTCGTCGTGCGAGATCCCAGAATCGTGTGGTTTTCAGATCGACACCTTCACTTGCCAGCCACCCGAGGTCACTGAACGCCAAATACGCTCCGACCGGAGCTTTTTCAGGTGGACAAGGCACGCGTTTACGCATGTTATAGTCCAAGTCTGCCATCAACTTGAACGGTTTTCCAGCATCAAAGTTCGGGAGCTCTTTAGCTGCGTGATAGAATGCGAGAAATGTAGCGCCCACGACAGCTCCGCCAAAAGTGACGTCTTCGTCTTTGCATTTGACAAGCGCCTTGGTCATACAGTCGGGACTTCCCTGTGCGAAAGAAGCCGAAGTCGGACTCGAGACGGGCGGAACCACAAAATCGTGTTGGTCGGCTCGAGCTGGTAGAACGGGGTGGAACTTTTTCATCTCGCTGCGATAGATTGCTTTGCCCAGCACCGAAATGACCCCTTTCATCAACGTTTTCGAGAGCGGCTTCTTCGACAGCCACATGTCGTAGAACGAAGCGCGTAGTGGGAATTCCAGAGGCTGCTTGTCTTCAATTGGAGGTTCTTGAGCAGCAAGTGAGGTGACCTGCTCTAATACGCAGTTGAGCACCACCATTCCCGAATACCCGTCCGACATGTAATGGTCCGAGAAAAGCATCAATCGTACTCGTGTTGCTTCTTCATCGACCCAAACTGTCAGGAAGAAGGGGAATTTCACATACCGATCGAAGCCAACGTCGCACTCGTCCTCCGCGTATTGTTCCCAAGCATCGAAAGCACCGTCCGAACCCTTGCTACTTGAAAAATGTCGGACTCGTATTAAGTTTTGGTGGTTGATGTCACTGAGAGTGATAGGAGGAAGAATTTCTGCAGTGAAGAGTTCGTTCTTCACTTGTCGTGCTCGCATGCGAGGGTGCATGTTAAAAGTCCGCGTGAGTGCTCGGGGCAGATATCGCACCGCACTTTTCGCGTCTCCGGTAACCAGCATCGAGTGCACAATTTTCATGGAAACCTTATCGGTTGTCGTGACCATGCGTTCGAAACCTCGCAGCTTGACTTGTCGAACGTGTTTGTTCTCCATACTGCCGGTCATTGTCCGCTTTGTATTGGTGGTGCGTCCTGTCGAATATTTGGAAGTGAGACTTGCTTTTTGCAGGTTCTGCATGACGTTCACACGAACTCAAGAAGACGTTGTAAGATCTGCTTGTAAAAGCATCATAAAATGTTATCCCGGAATTTTGCTGCTCGACCGACAAAGGTTTACGTTTGCCAAAGATCACGCGCATCTTCGGTCGATTGTGCCGCCAACGCTCTCCACTTCGTGGGTAGGAGAGCTCCCATCGTGACGACGGAGCCTATGGTGCGATTTCGATTTGAGACTCAAAGCTGCATTTGGGTTGTGCGTCAATCGTATGAATCATGAATTGCAAGTTGCATCGTCGATGAGCAGCAAAAGGATAGAGCAGGTGAGGTGTGGTGGTTTACGACCAAGGCCAAGTTTTGCGTGGTAGAGTAGCAAAGTAGAAACACATTACCGTTGAAATTACGGAGCTCACTTGTTAACCATCTATCACTACACACGTTATCCATCGAAACTTCTTTTGCTAATCTACCGTCTCTCACAACATTGGTCGATGAAGATGTTGCTCGTCCAAACTTCTTTTTGCAAAGATTCTTTTAGGCCTCGCTCTCGTTCTCGGGTCCTCGTAGATTCGGCTTCAAGTCGCTTGAAACTGCATCACCCGGTTCCGTTGTCGTCAACTGGGAGGCAGGTCCAGTCACCGTCTCCAGTACTGGAAGCGGATTTACCAGCATGTTCAAGACAGGAACTTGTTCGTCTTCGCTTCGAAGTTGTCGGAATTCATACTCCGATTCCTCCTCCTGGTCGACTTCGTCAAGGTCCTCACCAGCAACATCGTTGCCCAAAGCATTGTCGTTGCCCTGGAAAAGCCCCCGTTCCTCTTCCTCAGGCACGACCTGAAAACTCTCGCCCACATCTGGGACAGCTTCATTGTCAACATGTTCTTCGGTAGAATCTCGTTCGTCTTCGCTTTCGTCGGGACTGGGGAAGTCTTCAGCTTTGTCAAAGTTGTGTTCAGGAACTGAGCGAGGCTCAATCACAGGCCCACGGAGTAATTTCAATTCATCCTGAGCACGAGCGGAGCTGGCATGAACTGCCTGGTCCGATAAAGTCACCGGTGTTGCCCCCACTGTTGCAACAACGATGGCGCTTGCAAGAAGGTGGTGGAGGATCTTCATGGTTCTCAGTTGTTTCTCACCGAAAAACTTGTTGTGGGCTTGGGTGGTTGTTGAAACTTTCAGTTGTGAGCTTGGATGAGGTCGGCCTTTGTTAGTGTTGGCTGAGGCGATGAGGTACATGTCGGGTACGGGTGCATCGTTAATCACTCGTCCTCGAATACAAGTGTCAATGTTCTGACCTGATCATATTGTTTTCATGCATACAATTGAGTCGGGTAAGGCGGTGAAGTGCAGCAACCAGATGCCTTCATCCTCTATATCTACATGCTGTAGTGCCATTTCACACTGCACTAGAATTTAGCAGCTACGAAGCACAGCAACGCTGAACAAAGAATTAGTGGCACAACGAAATTCGACACCAAGCAAGCAACCGACGAGGTGGAAGCCCAAAATGAAGCTCTTTTCAATCGCAGTCGTGATCACTGTTTTGACTGCAGCATTCATGGCACCCAACGTTCAGTCTCACTACCTCTCCGACTCAGCTCCAGGAGGTTGGAAGCAAGGTGGTGATCCCAATGCAGGCGGAATTCAACACCTCGGGGGGATGCCAATTCCTCCCCACAAAGGGCACCCTCACGGCCGACAGGGAGAAGTTGGTCCAGTTGGATGGAAGCCCAAGAAACATTTTGCATCCGATGCAGCGCTTTTAACGCCGGAAGGACAGGATAATGCCGTGATTCCTTCGTATGGAACACCCCACGGCAATGGTCAATCGGATCGGAAGCTTCGACTTCGTGGTCGAGCAAACTAACAGAAGATCTACGAGATCCAAGCTCAAGAGAAGGAAATGTATGAACAAGTCGAGACTGCGTGCTAACTGTTTGTAGTGTACGCTGTGAAATGTGAAGTACATGTAGTTAATCGTTTCAATGAACATAAATATTTCTCAAAGTTTGGACTCAAGACACCAGAACTAGGCGGCAACGGGTTCGCACAGCGTGTTGAAAGACTTGCAACTCGTTTTCTGGCGTTGAAGTCAGCACAATACGACGGACACCGCATTTCTTGCAACGCATACCCATGAATTCAGACAAGTCTCCATTGTTCGATAAGCCGTGCTTGGTATGGAGGTGTCTTAGAGACAGCAGCAACTCCACCGAGTTCTAACGTGGTCGGGTAGTCGCCACAATCGTAAACGCAGCGCAAGTCCCAGATCTCGATGAAACCAAGAATCGCTGTCTGTGCTCGCCAACGCGTCCCTCTTCGCGGCTTCGAGCGTACATTGACGATGGTGGATGGAGTCTCAACCAAAATCGTCCACTCGATGCTAGTGAGAGCCCCCACTTCGATCTTAGTACGCTACTTAAGCACCGCAGTCATGAACACTTTCAATTTGCATCCTCGAATGCGAGCACTTCAAGTCAAAGGCGAGCTGTTCAAGGCGGAGATTCACCCTCCACTAACCCGACACGACGTGACTTCATTTTCTCTCGTTCGAGTCCGCATGGTGTCTTCCGTTGCAAGTGATGTCGACGATATGATGAGCGGATGGCAACAATACGCAGATGACGAATGCAGTATCGGCTTCGATCGGTTCACGCAACTTCCGTTCTTCCTGACAATTTGGGTCGATGAAAGGGCTGGCACAGCTCGTTTGATGCTCTTCTCGGACAAATACATGTCGGACGGAATCTCTGGGATGGTTGTGCTGAATTGTATTCTCGAGCAAGTGGCGATTCTAGCAAAAGATCAATCGAAGACACCGCAGGATGAACCGGAACCGGAACAACCACCTCATTCAGTCAAGGAGCTGCCTCTGCGTCCTCCGCTTTACAAAATGTGGCTATCGAAAATGGCGTGGGCCAAGCTGATCGTGAAAAGCGTCGTGAATATCTCTGGAAGGCAGAAATTTCGTGATCAAGTGCACAACTTCAAACCATTGCTACCAGCTCGAGCAGACCAGCACCATTTCAGAGCTCCTCCAATGACAAGCAGTAGCACTGCGTTATTTGCACAGGGTGACCCCGAATGCATGAAGAAAATTGTGGCCAAGTGCTGCGAAGAGAAAGTCACTCTGGATGGAGCGTTGGTTGGGGTCATGTTGCTCGCATTCTTCCATGTCACGAAGGAGAGGAAGAGCAATCCGTCACCGGAACTTTTCAACCTCGCTACAGATCTAGGACTTGACATGAGGGACCAAGTTTCAAACCCTGCTGAAGAGAAGCAAGTTGGAATGTACACGATTACCTCAACTCTCGACTGGTTGACTAGTGAAGGAGTGAATCTGCAAACTACAGGTTTCTGGGAATTAGCACGTCGAGCAAATCAGGAAGTGGCTGAAAAGCTCAAGCATACGCTGGCAATGGCCTTGCCGACTGTGTTGATGGACAAGAAAATCAACTCGACGATGAAGCAGTCGTTCTTGAAGGGCATTTATCTCCCTCACTCCCTCACTTCGGATGTCAACATCTCCAACATTGGTCGATATCCGTACGTGACGGAGCACAATTTATCAGAAGATGACGATGGAGTTCTTTGCGTTGAAAGTCTGCACGTCTACCATCCACTTCCTCACCTCGCATCGTCAGCAACGTTTTTCATCACTGGAGTGGACTCGTTCAGCTACTCGATGGCCCACAAATGCGAAAATGTGGTGGGGGAAGCTTTGTTTGCAGCCATCGTCGAGCTTTGTGAAGGAATCGGCTGCATTGGCAGCGAGGAAAAACTCATAGACGTACTCAACCGGATCGGTCTACGTTACACCGGCCATGACTACACGTAAGTTAGCTTTGACGATGGCTGCTTCGCTTCACAATGTCTTCACGAAAATACAATTTTCGTCCTCTTCATTCCTCCAAAGTTTAACCTTATGCCAAGGAAGGCGCTACCTGCGCAAATACATCAGCCATAGTAGCGTTTGGGTCCACGTCGCCAATGTGCTCGCCGAAAGCTACGTACGCATTGAACAATCGCTGAGCGCCTTCGTCTTCGTACTTGTGCAGCATCGAGTAGTTGAAACTCTTGACTGCCGACACGTACATGAGAGCTCCCATGGGGAAGAAAGGCACAGACTCGTAAAGGTAGAGTTCCTCGACGGAGAGTTCACCAGGTCTTTAAGCATATGGTTGGTTGGGTACGGATGTTGGAGATGTTGACGTCTCCACTGCACGAATTCTTGATCACATGCTTGGAAAAAGCAGTAGTGATTGACGCTGAGGTGAAGTTTTAATCCATGAACATGTCCGTGAAAGCCACAGCAGCGGATCGAAGCCCGGTCTTGATGTCGTGCTTGCAGGCACGAGCGACATCCCAGAACTTCTGCTTGGCGAAGACGGTGCCCGGACTTTTGACGATGTTCAGGGGCACTAAGGACGCGTAGCTGCCAACGACGTCTTCGGGCACTGGTTTCGGGAATATCGTGCGCAGGTTCGTGCTCATGGTGAGAGTGATCTTGAAACTCTCGTTCAGTGTCACTGAATGATGATGTTTCTGTGAAGCGTATTAGTACGCCAGAGCACCGCAGCAGTGAGTGCTCCCGTGTACGTGGCTCCTTCCTTCTTGCATCGAGGGAGCACTTTCTTCACGGTCTCAGGTGCTCCTGACTCGAACATCGCGTAGCTCCGGTTGTTCTTAAAAGGGTAAACCATATCTGCCTGGTTCGAACGTGCAGGTAGCAGCGGACTCTTGTGCGCCGTCAAGACGCTCTTTATAACTGGTGCCAACACCTTCACCGTCATCTCACTCACGGGCGTCGAGATGGTGTAGTCATCCAACCACAAATTGTACGGTGACGCACGAACCGGGTGCTGTTTGAACTTGATGTTCGTCTGACTAGCAAGCAACGCGACGTGCTTGAGCGTATCGTTGAGTATCGTCCTCCCGGAGGTGCCGTCACACATGTAGTGATCTGAAAACAGGAAAAGTCTTGCGGTGTCGTTCGGTTCATCGGTCCACACCTCCAGGAACGAAGCGAAATCGTTGTACCGATATACGAACTTCTCGCATTCTTCCTGCACGTGAAGTTTCCAAGCACTCGATTGCTCCTCGACTTGGCCGGTGGATCGCACACGCAGCAACCGACGAGCGACGACGTCGTCCGCGGTGATCGGCGGCTGAATGTCGGCCTCGTGGAACGCGTCCTTAACCTGCAGTGCACGCATCCGCGGATGCAAATTGAACGTGTGCATTAATGCCGTAGGGAGGTGGTGCACCAGAACTTGCACGGGGCCGTTGACGACCATCACGTGGGCCACTTTGGTGGACGACTTGTCCACCGCCGTGTACACGCGCTCGAAGCCTCGCAAGTGTACGCGGACATTCCCGTTCTTGGTCGTGTGCACTGGTCGAGGTGCCATCTGAACGTTTGCAAGGCCAATTGACAAGTGAATTGCAGACACGTGCACGGATGTGGAGAGTTGACCGGCTCGGTCTTCAAGACAAAGCAGGAGTTCACCTTACTTTCTGCAACGCCTGACAAGTCTGTCAAAGACGGGGCTGCCACGCACGCGTCCTTGATGTCCTCGGTACTGCTCATTGGTCTCCGAACGATGGGGAGTTGCTACCCCAATGACTCGAGGGCGCTGGGCGTGTTGATAGCGTTCGAGAGCGACGTTCGGGCGTTCTTGCCGTCATCGGACCAGAGCAACCTGTCGGCGGTCTCGTGGTGGCTGCACCGGTCAACGGTGCGACTTCAAAGCTCTGGAGACGCGTCATGGCCGACGGAGGACGAACTCCTCGCGGTGATGCAGCGTGTTCACACGCGGTTGACAAGAGGTGGACGTGGTGGTGTCCGCAGGAACAGGACCAAGGTGCGACTTGCAGTGGGCCAAGTGCACGTGCTGCTCCGCGACCTGCTGCTCGTGGCGTCGGGACTGAGACCGTCGTGTCTCGTGGACTGCTGTGCACTCACGAAGGAGCTGATTGAGCTCTTGCTAAAGAGTGCAGCGGACGAGAAGTTGCAATGGTGTGCACTGGATCGAGTGCGTGCAGTGCTGCTGGACGACAACGTCTTCTTCATCAACACGGATGCATTCGTGCACGCCAAGATGACTGAGCTGGTGAGTGGCTTAGATCACCAAATGTACGTGGACGTGAGCGCCAGTCTGCATCGGCCACAAGTTATCGACCGTCTCTCGGACGCTGGAGCTTCACGTCTGCAAGAGTTCGCAACGTGGACTCTTGGGGCTTGCAAGGACCTGCTTGCTTCTGAAAAATGCACCGTGCTGGAATGGAAGAGACCAACGATGTTGCATGCAACCGCATTGGCTGGCATTTTACTGTGCTACCCGTGCATCTACGACATGGTGACGGACGACAAGGACGACGGATGGAGCGAGCAGAAGAACTGCCTCGCACTTTGTCCGCTCGTGGTGGTGCGCACAAGTCTCATGTACGTACCTATGATTTCTTACCGGAGCTCTCTAGCCAGTCTCTCTTACTGACGTAGTGGTCATCTGGCCAGCAGGATGTCTCCGCAGCTGGAAATCGTGCTCCAGGAGTTCTCGACGCCGCAGCATCTGTTGAAGACCGAGAAGCTCCATCTTCGAGCTCGTTGCATGCATCAATTGCAACAAGCCATCGACCGAAGCAAGTTTTCATGCAGCTCCATGCGAGCAAACGTGCAAGTGGACACTCGATCGTTGCCCCGTGTTGCACTTTAGCCTCGTCTACTTTCGTTGAATGCAGAGTATCTATGGCGGGTCAATGCGTGCAATTCGTACCTAATGATTAGGTCATAGTGAAAACAAGACGCTTGCATTCTATGTACTACACATAATATGCTGAATCGCAGTATCATGCGCAACGTACTTGAGCTCCCAAAATAAGCCCAGTATTTGTTTCATCGTAACCGGCGCGAATCGTCATGGGCGCGTCGGCCTCCACGCAGCGGAAGCTCTACCGACCGTGTACGTGGCTTTCTATGCAGTGTTTTATGCGTCTCTAGCGCTGTGCGTGACAGGGGAGAGCGCATCTTTCCCTTTACAGAGTGTAACCTGGTTATCTTTCATGCTTTCAGTCGACGCTGGGGAGTTCACAGTCGCGTGGCTCACGTTTAAGGTACGATGCAAAAATGCAATACGTGCAAGTGCATTTTATCAGAGTTTACTCATGTATTGGATTTTATCGGGTCTTACAGGGCGATGCAGTGGAGGACGAGGAACAGCGCTACGTGGCCAAGAAGGAGGGGCTCTTGTCTTCCAAACTGTTGCGAGGACTCTTTGGAGGTGGCGGCATTTTTGGGAGAGCGGAAAAATGAAAAATGCAATGATGCTCATTTTTGGGGTATTGCAGATGGGACCATGCAGTGCTTCCAGGAGGTGCCAGGAGATACGATCCCCAAGGAGGCCTTTGTGTGCATTCTCGCCTTGTTCTACGAGTACGTGGCACGCTGGGAGAGCTCCGTGCGGTTGGTTGTGTCGGTGCATACGATCCTGATTTTTGCTGTTGTTGGGTTGTGGGAGCAGAGGCAATACGGAGGACCGGATCAGCTACATCTTCACCATGTACAACATCATTTTCTCTGGGGAAAAGTACGTGGCTGAGACTTGAATTGGGGGTTGGATGTTTTCTCATGTGGGTTTTGGTTGTAGCAATAATGCAGAGGGATTCATCGCCGAGAAGGATTATTTGCTTCTGCTGAACTACCTCGAGGAGTACATGCCACTGCCGAAGCAGCTCTACGCCGCGTTCGAAGAGTGCATGATCCCAATGGCAGGGCTGCTATCGAACTCGCAATTTGTGACGTGGGTGCATCAATACCCGGATGTTATGGAGGTGCGCTACATTCACGACTTGCTGAGAAACTACTGCTAGTCTGACCCCGACCGGTATGATTACACCTTTGTTTTAGTTCCTTGCCATTCACCTTCCGCCTTCGCCGCAGCCAGGAAGTCCGCTCGCCTCGATCCGCACCAGTGACGAGTTTTTATCCACTTCGTGAGTGAATTTTACTGGTGCTTTGATGATCTTGTGAGATATCTAACTGTGATCATTTCGTAGGGACCCTTTGAACAACAGCCCCTCGTGCCGAAATGACCCCAACAGGAATCCATTCAGCTCTTTCGACTTTATTGGAGGAGAAGATAGCGGTGATGAAGACTCGGATGGCCTGTACGATTCGGACCAACTCACGGAGATGGAGATGTCTCAAAGCTCGTTCCGGGGAAGCAATATTTCTTCAAATGGGCACGATGAACTGACGAGTATTCTGAAGGAGGCCGGCGCAGTGGTTCAAGACGATGGGACCGGACGATCGAGCGATTTAAGTGCACGCGACCTACCTAGTGCTGCAGCTGTTCCGATTCGAGACCCGTTCTACCCGCCTGATGACTTAGTGGCCCAGCAACGTCGAGGTCAGGGTCGATCCGGAACGTCGCGTACGCGTGGTGTCCAAAAGATGGGCCGATACATGGGCAAAGCAGTCGGTGGAGGTATATCGAGAGTTGGCAACGTCGGTCGAAGTATTCTGCACGTGGGCAAGTCTCAGGGTTACAACCAGCACCACGCAGCTAGTGGGATTGACCATCACGATGATCCTGCTGCAGCAGGGCTATTATCTGCAGGCTATTTGTTCTCGTCTGAGTCTCAGAGCACGAAGAAGTACGTTTGCGGATATTTGCACAAGATCAGCGACAGCAAGTGGAGTAAGAAGCGTTCGTGGCATCGACGGTGGTTTGTCCTCGACCGGCAGCGGGGGGTCCTTTCATACTACCGGCATAACCCCGCCAACCACATGCCGAATTCTTCATCCCACGGCAACATTGTTCACATGGCAGACTCACCAGTTCCATCAGGAAAAGGTGCAGCGGCGGCTTCCGGTAGCCAACCTGTGGAAACCAAGCGGACCTCTTTTGGTTCACCTACGCAGGTACCATCGGCCCCGGGCAGCACTAAAGGGGACAACGACACCAGCAACGACAATACTGAGCGTTTAAGTGGATTAAGTGTAGGGGAAGCCAAAGAAGCGGAGGCACTCGTCCGCAGTGCGACTACCATCGAGGATCCAGCAGAATCAGGGAAGCAGCAACAGGATTCAAAGCTGGCGAAAGACCATGAGCAGCAGCAGACGCTTCTATACCTGAACGAAGCACATCCATGGTATCGCGGTGCGTTAGATCTGAATATGGACAACGTATCGCTACTGTTCGAGAAAACTCTAGCGAGGAATGCTCCGACACGATATTTCTTCCAAGTTTCCACGCTATCTCTCCACGATATCGACTCGAAGCGGGGCGTCCAGTACAAGGTGCGAAAACAAAAAAAAACTGCTATTGTTTCGAGTGTCCCAGTCTGACAGCTAATGTGACATATTCTTTTTCCAGTTATGCGCGGACACAGAGGAAGACTTTGATCTTTGGACGTCTGCGATAGCTGAAGCTATCAACCGGAAAGATTCGCAAAGTGACAAAGCTCAGAGTAGTGCACCGGTGCTTTCGCACCAGCAGCTCTACCGGCAGCGTCTACTTCAAAAGCAAATTGAAGACCAAGCAGCGCAGACGCGAGATCTGCGTGGCTCGGGAACTGAGAGCGGTCACGACTCACCACCTCCAACGCAAATGTCACCAAACCACCGAACTTCTGAAGACGGACAAACCGTCCAAGTACCAAACTATGCTGTTTCATCGCATCCGAAGCGCAAACTTCCGCCACGCATCGTGACGCAATTCTCGGATTCCGACCTCGAGGGAGCTGCTGCCTCGTGTTGGCATCTGCACGTCCACGTGGACGGAACGAAGCAGTGCCTCATTGTCGGGTTCATGCTGAACATCGTGGCAATTCGTTGTCTGGCAAGTGAGCATGTGCTGTGGAAGGTTGGCGTCTGCCTCGCCGTCACGTGTTTGTTCATGTTTAACGTGTACAACCCGACACCATTGCATCGACCTCGGCAGGGAAGTCTGGGTGGGTTTGTAGATTCGATGGCAAGTGGCGGTATTGACAGTGCCCTACTTGGTACCGACATCGCCCAATGCCGCGATCCAGACAACTGCTGCTTGCATAAAGTGTCAAGTCCAACAACCACAGAGCAAAGAGAGAACCGTGGGGATTGTGCTGAAGGTACGGGGACTGGACCACGCCGACGACCAAGTGGCTCTGGCCATGGCCGTGTAGTCAAGTTCCCGATGTGCAGTACCATGACTCAATGTGAGATGCAATCTAACGGGCGATCGAGCAACGTGGAGCATTCATGGACGACGACTCGAGCGGAGACGTTCGCAGTCAGAAGCGCAGACTACAAGAAGTCACGAAAGAAAGAGGTACATGCGGATATGACTCCAGCATCACCTCTCGATATTTTTTTTGCTGATCCTTGTGTTCTTTCTGCGTGTAGCCGTCTAAGCCAGCCCTTTTCGAGTTTGTTGGCGCTGACTTGGTTCGGACTGACAGCAAGCTGGACTTGATCTCCCAGCGCGTTGAGTTTCCGCCCGAGCTGGAGAACAGTCGACTCTTCATCATCAACGCTCAGGTAAATATGGTTTCTGGTCTGCACTCCTACTTTTTCACTCTGACCAATTGTCTTGCTGGTGCAGCTTCCGTCATACGGACCGAGTGTGTGGGGTGATGGTTCGTACGATGGCCCAGGCTACAGCTTGGCCCTTTACTGGAAGATCCCAGACGACATTTTTGAGGTTCGTCTACATACCCAAGCAGAAGTTCTTTGCTGGACCAACACACTAACGCCACCTTGTTTGCAGGAGTTGAAGAACCCGACAACCACAACGCTCAAGCTCTTCAAGCGGTTCGTGGAAGCTGGCAACGACACGTCCCTGACGGATCGATTCAAGGTGATCGCACAAGTGACCAACCAAGACGAGTGCGGCATCACGGGCATGGGCAAGAAGCTGCTGGTGAGCCACAACGCAACGCCCGTGCTCACACGGCCGCAACACCGCATCTACCACTTCCGCGACGGCAGCACGGAGATCGTCGTGGACGTCCACGCGTTCTCGTACATTGCTCGACGCGGCATCTACTCGTTGATAGACAAGACTTCGCGACTCGTGATCGACGTGGCGTTTGTGATCCAGGGCGAGACTGAGGACGAGTTGCCGGAACAAGTGCTCGGCTGCTGTCGTCTCGACCGCGTTAACGTGCAAAAGGCAGTCGACCTGCCGTGCTGAGCGACTGAAGCTCAATGCACTAGATGTAGAGTAACCCAAGTGAATAGACTTGCACGAATGCAAAAATGCGATGGAGGAAAGGTCAGGAAACCTTGGTTATGCATCAAATACTTGGAATATCAGCCCCGAAAGATGGTTGACTGAAAAGGGATTCATCACTCCTGTCCTCCTTACAACTACTAACACGTATCTGTAAATGGGAATGCTCAGAGTATAATTCTCAACAACCAGGGCTACTACCCCCCGGGTTCAGAAACTCTAGTCTGAAATGAAAGGTTGGATCATCATTGCATTCCACGACTGATATACAAGTTTGTACTTGGGTCTTGTTGGAAGTGGCGCCGAAATGGAAATGAGCTTGGGAAGGAGACGTCGGCAACCGTTTCGCCCCGCTACCATTCATTTCGGGACGGATGTTTTCTACGCTCATTAGTGTTGCGTACGTATTCAACACACCATCTGTACATATTTGTGCTTGCGGAAAGTTATACGCAGCCAAGACTTTATATTACGTTCGTGGATCATGTTGCATATACGAAATAATTACGGTAGAAGGCAACATGCTCGTGTTGCAAAGCCAGCCCCTCCATCGCCCAGAACGTCGGCTGCATGGGGTCGAACCCGCGCGCCACGAGGCTAGCCTTTAGACCTCCTTCCGCCAGGTTCGAGACGATATACTCTACGGTCGCGGCTGCAAGTGGGGCATCCAGATCTGCCATCACCTCTCCATCTTGTGGTCGAACATCTCACTACATTGGTCGAACTCCAGAACGCGACAGTCACAAAGACATTCCAACCGAAACGCGCGAACATCTAGCCACGCTCCGAGGATACAACTTGGAGGATCCGTAGGTCGCGCTGGGCGAGAGCTTTGTCCAGATAACGCGTTCGGAACGCAATGAAATCTTCCGGTCGAGAGTGAATCTCGTTCGCCATCCCGGACATGAACTTCTCAATCTTGTGCTTCTGCTTCCGGGTAAGCAGCTCTGCAAAAGGATCATTGATAAGTCAGTCCTGACGAGCATTCTCCACAGCTCGTAGGTAGGTCGTTACAAAGCCCATGGACTCGGCGAAGGCGTCGTCTACCTTCGGGGCGTCCTCTTGGAACAACGACGTTGAAGATGGAGGAGGATTCATGGCGAGTTGGGAGAATCTGGAGTGGGGCACGTCAGGTGCTGTTCCCATAATCTTCTGGGACGAGTCAACCACCGTTAAACTCGCACGAACTCCAGGGCAACAATGTGCTTTCATTATGGAAATCTCACAAGGCTCTCAGCGATGTTATGATGTCCTGTGAACACAAATTAACAGCTTGCTTGTGGGCGACAGCATTCCGTTATAAAGTCATAAAGTTTTCGCGAAGTGTACAAGCTTGGCAGTCGGAACTACTTCTTGAGCTCCGTGGTCCAGATTAACGGGTGCGACGCCACCACTTCCACCTGCTCGCTCTCATCGTCCACATGATTGGAGCTGCTGATAAGTCCGCCAAAGCCTGTTTCCATGCCTGGAATCAGGTTCCACTTGAGCCCCGAGGTCGTCGTCTCCGTACACATTCCTGCCACAGGAATGAGCCCGCACGTCCGCGTCTCGAAGTGGAAGTTGGGCGTGATCACATGCCTCACGTCAGGGACCAACAGCCTCGCCGTAGTCTCGTCCGAGAGCAGCACCATCTGCTGGAACTTGTCCTTCCATCTGAAGAGCGCATTGACGTTCTGCATCTCCTGGTCGAATCGTCCGCCCATGGCGCCAAAGATCATGACCGAGAACCGCTCGTCCGTGCCCTCCGTCTTGCAGTGCTCTATCTGCAATTGGTGGATCAATTGCAGGCATTTATCCAGGTCGTTCGTGTTCTGGTCCGGGTCTCTCAGCACCGTCGTCCCCTTTGCAGTGAAGAAGTCGCGCACGTCGTCACGCAGCGAGTCCAGGTCTCCTTTAATGTAGTGGGGCACCACGAGGTCCTGCGCCTCAAGCGTCACACTGCGGTCGTACAGTCGATTGGCACCTCCATCAGCGCACACGGTGAGGTGAGCATTGCTCCACAGGTTCCAGAACAATTCCGATCCTTGCAACCCCACGCCATCCGTCTTGATACGCCACGAAGCGTGCGCTGCATTGAGCAAAAGCACCGCGAGTCGAGGCACCACCTTCGGATTGGACCAGAATTCGTTCGAATGCAATTGCGTAGGCAAGTCCGGACGAGAGAGACCAAGCTGTGGCATGGTGCTGCAGAGATCCTTAGCGACGATCCAAGTGATGGATGGCGCAATGTAGCAATCGTACTTACATGGAAAATGTAGCCATGTCGATCGTGCTTGAAGGTGAGACTATCCAAACGCGATCATTCCTCGATTCTCCCCCAAGACCAAGAAAGACGCCCAAGATGACCATCAAACTGTACGCGAACTTGATCAGCCAGCCGAGTCGAGCGGTGGAGTGGGTCATGCGGATCAAGCACTTGCAGCACGAGTTGGTGATGACGGAGTTCGGCTGCGCTACCTTCACGTCGCCCGAGTTCCTTGCGCTCAACCCGAACGGACTCATCCCCGTGTTACAGGACGGAGACTTCACGCTGTTTGAAGGCAACGCCATCATGCCGTACTTGGCCGAGAAGTTCAATTGGACGGACTTGTACCCGGCCGATGTGCAGGCCCACGCCAAGGTGAACCAGTACTTGCACTGGCACCACACGCACGCCCGTCTCATCACGCCCAAAGTGCTGGTGCCGTTGATGCACACCAAGCAGAACATTGCCACGCCGGAGGACGCCGTGGCTGTGAAGGAGACGCCGGCGCTCCTTACCAAGATCACGGGGCTCATGGAGAAGTTCCTGGTCAAGGACTTCGTGGCGGAGACGGACCACCCCACGGTCGCGGACTTTGCGGCCTACTGCGAGTTCGTGCAGGTCGAGCTCATGGGCATCCACGACTTCTCCAAGTACCCCAAGTTCTCGGCCTGGATGCAGCGCATGAAGAAGCTGCCGCACCACGACGAGATCCACGCCACGCTGGACGCGTTCCTGACCAGCTCGGGGTTGAAGACCAAGGCGAGTGCGTAAACTGCGGAGGAGACGCGAAGAGATCCACTTGGACCGGATCTGTGCATGCATTTGACGTAAAACCAATCGTTGGTGTCTCCAAGTTGAAAGTTCACTGTCTTTTGAGGACGATGGACTGCGTTGCGGACCAAGGAAGACTCTTGTGTTAAGTCCACATTGCACGACCATCACTCTAAGTTGAAGTACATTGACTTGCAAGTTGCTTCGTCCACAAATGCAACCTCTCTTCCGTTTAATGCGTTTGAATGCAGCTCTCCCACTACAATGAAAAATGGCGCAAGAATTCTCTCGCATGCATCGGATGGGGGGAATGCACCTTCAATGCCATGGAGAGCCCTACACTCACGCGGAGACTAAGGTCCAGTTTCCGATCGAAACGGCATCTGGCCTCTCATTGGCCAAAATCGGACCTCAAGTTTTCTTCTGAGAACAACCCAAAACGGGCCTCGAGGCGGAGGCGGCAGACGGCAAGACGCGGCGTTCCCGACGCTCCCTCGACGCCCCGCGACCGCCAGCGAGCTCTCGACCGCGGCGACAAGCAGGTGCGCGACTTTCCCACCCGTTTGCAGCTTCCGCGGGCTCCGGACGCCCTCGCGTTGCACCAAACGGCCCGCAGCAAGTTGCAGTGCATTTTACCGCATTTAACGCTCGGAATTGCATCTATTTTTAGCGTTGCGCAGTCTTATTTCGCCACTTCAAGTGCAGATTCAAGGCCTTGAAGAGTGCGCTTTGAACCCCTAAAAAGGACTTGACAAGGCGCTAAGTGCGAGTGACAAGAGCTGCATTTTTCAAAAATGCAGTTCTTCAAGCAGCTCACGGACCCGGCGCTCAAGCGGCTGTACAAGTTCGTGCTCAAGCGCATGATCGGCCGCTTCCTGGCTGCGGATGAGCTGGATCTGGACCAGCTGGACGTGCACCTGCGCTCCGGGAGACTGGAGCTGTGCGACCTGCTGCTGAACGCCGAGGTGCTGAATGCCGAGCTGTGTGAGGCCCAGGGACTGCCTTTCAAGGTCAAAAAGGGATACTTGGGCTCGGTCCGCGTGGCCATTTCCTACGCCAACATCATGAGCGAGAGCTGTTTGGTGGAGATTGACGACATTGAGATCATTTTGGTGCCTCTGGACAAGGAGGAGGCCCAGACGCGACATAGTTATACAGGAGCAATTGGAGAGAAAAAGGAGAAAGACGAGGTGGAGACGGCGGCTGCAGAGAAAAAAAACATGACACCGGAACCAGTGGACGAGATCTCACAGGAAGGACTCGACTTTGTGGCCAGTTGGATCGAGCAGGTCACGTCCAAAATCAAGGTGACGCTGTCCAATATCTGCTTGCGATTGGAGACGGGTGAGCAGCATAACGGTCGCGACGTCGCGTTACTATGTAAACTACAGTGGGCGCAGTTTACGGATGAGTCGGCGTCGGAAGTGCAAAGTGTTTATGGGAGAAGCAGCTTAGACCATCCGGCAGGCATGCATGGCTCGCAGACGACGGGTGGCGGGATGCAGTCCATGGCGGGGAGTACGTTGTTTGGTATTTCACAGAAGGGCATCAAGTTTAGAGGAATTAGTATGGACTTACACTTGAGCAGTGAAGAGGAAGGCGAAGAAGATCGATGGGCTGACCGGCGAAGAACGGAGTACAGCGACATGGTGCTGCATCCATTCCTCGCTAGCGACCCGAGCAAACAGTGCTACATTCAGGTGAAGCTGTCCCATTACGAGGCATTAGAGGCGCCAGCAATGGATGCAGATGTGTTCTTTCACTCTATTCGGATCGTATTACAGCCGCAGTACTTCCCGGAGCTCGGAACACTTATTGACGCGTTTTCTGCAGACCCCGCAAAACTAAACACACACCAGTTTGAAGATCGATATACTTCTGCTGCGATGTTTAAGTCCATTTGCGATGATCGGCCTGCTTGGATGACCGGGGGAGATGAGGATCAAGACAGTGAAGGAGGCGCGCTTAATTTATCGTTCAAGGAATTTCAGCGGATTGAACAACTCCTTCTACAGTATCGTCAGACCCAGGATGAGCTACAGAACGCGCAACGACGCAGGAACTCAATTGAAGGAGAATCAACGTCAACTCAAGGGCAGCTCCCGTTTAAGACGCGAAAGTTATCTGCAGCGGAGAGTGTCGAAAGCATTGGCTTGTCAGATATTGAAGATGAGGATGATGGATTTTTCGAGTGCGAGACTGGGCTCGCTAGTTCAATTGCTCCTGGTGCATCGCTCAATCGCTCCAGTATGATGGGTCAGTCGATGTACGCATCAGCACGGTACGGGTTCGACGAGAATGAGACGGAAAGTAAACGTGATGATCGTAGTCATGTGTCGTGGTCAACGACAGCAGCTCAGAATCGAGCTGCTCGGCAAGTGCGGTCGCGAGTAAAGGTTCATTTGCTCGAGTGCAACTGCATCCTTCTCTATGATGACCTTCCTGACGATGATGATGAAAGCAATGACGAAGATGATGCGTCGTTGAGTGGGCAGGAGGATGAACGTTCGATGACAGATAGTCGTTTCCTCCGAGCTCCGGTGAGACCCACAAAGCCGCTACCATCGGTGGACGGTCTGGAACGTTTGGAGCTCTCGTTCAAGGATATTATCTTTTCTAGTTTGACCTATGCGCAATATTCATCCCTTGCGTTCACGATTGGAATATTTACGATTACCGAGAAAACCCTTCCGCGAATGTCTTTAGATGCGGAAGATGACGAAGCAGCAATGCTGTCAACGTGTGTTCTGAAATTTGCTGACAACTCCCCGATTACAGGCCGAAGAGTCAATTTGTCTACAAATCTTTCAGCTCAGTTACGTATCGATTTTAAACCCAAGTCGGAAGACGGTACTCCAGCAGCGATCGCATCTCTGAGTGTACGGGTGAATGTCCAGCCGGTTTTGGTTGAATGGGATATGTATCTTTTAGATCGAGCGCACCGCCTTTTGGCCCTTCTTGAAGAGGATGCATCGTCGCCAAAGGCATCTGCATCGATTGTCAGATCTGAAGTTAAGGAGTACGTCAAGAAGTTAGACATGACGACCGAGTGCGTGCAGGTAACATTGCGATTTCCTATGGTTAATAGCGATCTAATTCGCTTTGGGCCTTCATCAAAGCGCGGTTTGTGCGAAGATAGGCTATTGCTGACGTTGGAAGGCGTGAAAGTGGCGTCGTATTCTCTCAGTCCGGATGGCGAAGGTGATGAGGCTGCCGACGCAGGGGTACCAATGCCGCCCCAATATAGGAAGGCGCCGTCATTACTATGGCTGGCAGAATTTGACGCTTCGTTTGACAACGCGAAAGTGGCTTTACTGACCCCAGAGAATGGGAATCAGCGAAATAGCCGTTTGGAAAAGGCTGTTCTTATTACTGCCTCCAGTGATGAGCGCTCGGGAGAAACTTGCACTCTCCGTCTGCGTCTTCAGACACCTTCGCGAGAAGAAATGAAAGCAGCGATTACGAGCAAGCAGAACCTCTCCCAAGATGCTAGCCAAAGCCCCGACGGTGCATCTGTAGGGAGCTCACCAGATGATGTTAGTGGAGATGACAACGACGGGGGACGAGTTGGGCTGAACGGATGGAATCTTGATGCGCTGGGTCGTACGGAATCGTATGAGAGTGCAGCAGCGGCGGCTTCACTATACTCAGTGGAGATTGAGGTACCTCGTGCAAATGCGGTATTGTTTAAGGCCTCACTGGACCGCTTGATGGTGCTTTTTGATGCGCTCTTGATGATTAATCCCATCGACGTCGACAGCTATAACCAAATGCTCGCTGCAGCTGCGCTTCGGAATCGCCTGATGCCAAGCTACATGAGCTTGAATCTTTCGTTGGGGGAAGGAACTGTTCGTATCTGCGACTATGTTGCCTTGCCTTCTTCTCCACCTGTTCACCGACCACAGTCTACTGGTGTTTACGGAGAGGAAGAAAAAATGGCGGAGCCTTCAGAGCCAGAGAAAGCTCTTTTCACGTATCACTTTGCATTCCAAACACTGAAGGTTTTTCAGGTTTCTCAGTGGATGGGACAACTAGTGTCGCGCGTTCATGTTTTGGCCCAAAACACAACTTTGCTGGAAGAAGACGGTCGGACGAACCAAGTAGTTCCGATCATTTACAGGACTCCATTCGGCGTGTCGAAGGCCCCAATCTTTTTCATGGGTGTCGACATTGCTGATCAAACAAACGAAATGCGTGAGATGAAAGTAGAACTTCATCTTTCGCATCTCAGCTTGCGGTACGACGTTCGGTCGAAATGGCTATTCCAAATGCTTGACATTCTGCTAATGGAGTATCCTATTCCGATTATCCCATTGGACTCGGCGAGCATGTCTGATGTGGAGAGTACAAAAATCTTTGAAACTATTAAGCGTGGAGGTGAGTACGATGCTGTACCGCTGGCAACAGCTCCGAAGACTGTTTTTACGAAGCTGTTTGTCAATTTCTACGACGTGATCGTGGATTACGCACCTCTGACACTCACGTCACGTGTAATTCTCGTGCTGGGCAAGGTGGGCATTTCGTCCAATGTTGTGACTGGCGCTGTCATGCAAGGCTACAAAATATCAGCAGGGGACTTAGAGTTGTTTTTAACACAATCACGTGCAAGCTATGGCGAGATCGATGAGGTTCTCTTAGGCAACGACCTCTTCCTCCGGAAAAACTCCAAGAGTACGACGAAAAAGGTGCTTAAGTTCGCTGATACTTACGGAGTCAGCGATGGCGGTGGTAGTCTAGATGCGGAGTACCCGTCCCTACTTACCTTCTTGGAGAAGTTCGGCTTCTTGCAGATCGTTACGATGGATTTTGTGGATGTGTTCCTGCGCGTGCTGGTGCCACCCTCGACACTTGACTCATCTCGCTTAGAAGACAAACCTGCTACTCGATCGACATCACCAGAAATGTCAGTGGAATTGAATTTGGGCACAGCCAATATTTATGCATGCTTTGACTCCTTCAACACGTTGATTGAGTTGCTATCAGTGTGGACGGACCAGCTCGCAATCGAGCAAGAGCCAAGAGATACGACTGCATACGTTGGGTTAGATGGAGTGACCGACCCATCCAGTGTGTCAGTTGTCACAAACTTGAGTCCAGCCCCCGCTAGCAGTATCCGATCCATTGGAGCTCCGTCACCTGACCTATCAAGTACTCAAGCAGGCGATCGCTCATTTGCAGGAGACTTCTCTACCACTGGCAGTGTTCGCAGCGAAAGGCTCTCCATCGGAGAAAGCAGGGATGCTGGTGGCGGTTCCAGTCGGGGATTTATCAACATCCTTGAACAGATCGATGAAGACGCTTTTGGAAGTGGAAAGAAGATTTTTCCTGGTAAAACTGTTGCGACAGACACTGAAGCTCGCTTGCTGCGCACACGGTTAGACGCGATTCAGAAGGAGAAGGATCGCATGGTGAATGGTCTCGACCATGATGACCAGTTCTCAGCGTCGGAATTACGGGCGAGATATCAACTAGAGGAAAGGATGAAGTCTGCGAAGCCAATTCGCATCAATGAGCTGGTGATAGAAGACTATTATTCTGATACGCGATCATTCGTTGGAAGCGCAGATGAATCTGCTGGAGCATTCTTAATGGAAGCAGAACCGACTCATGACCAAACGCAAGCAAACGCGAATGAAGATCCTTGGTTTTCCTCGGGTGGTGCAAACTCACCGAGCGGGTCACTGCATATGAGTTCTTCTCCTGAGAAGGCCGCGGTCTTCTACAACGAACAAGCTGCACGATGGCTTGCACCCGATGGAACGACCAGCGACACCGGTGAAGGAGAAATTACGTCTGCCAGTGAGGCATCAGGTGAAGACTTTCCATTGTTTGAACCTGTTGAAGAGAAGTCTCCGGCTCCTTTGTCTGCGATGGCTACAGATTCATCTCGGGTTGTCGTGCACACAACAGAGAGCAGCTACGACAATGCGTATGATCTTGAGGATGAAGACGAAGATGATGATTTTGATGCGAACCACTTTCCAATGGGTGCATTCCCTGCTGCTTCTAAAAACTGGTGGGGCATGCAGAACAGAACGGATGAAGTGGAACTCAGCGACTTACAGACGGAGGAAACTGCGTCGTCATTTTCTCATCGTATGGATTTGTTAGAGGACAGGAGTGTACATCTATCCTCCAGTGAGGTTGGCGGGGAAGAATCTGGCGATCCGAACGAAAACGACATCTTCCCAAACGCGTTGTCCATGTCGATAATCGATGCTGGAGAAGACGAAGGCAAAGAAATTGAATTAGACTTTGCGCTTGACAGCGATCTCCAGTCCCGATTCAACCGGATGCTTGACCTAGAGTCGAACATTGATCAGGAGATCGAGGATGATCTAGACGCCGTCGACGATAGTGTTGTGGACCAGGGCCAGTCGACATACCTGCAGTTGGATGGTCAAAAGCAGCGGCAGGGCACTTCTGCCACATCATCCCCTCGAGCTATTCCCACGCGGCAGGCGTCGTTTTCGTCAACTAGTAGCCATCCTGGTGCTCCTTCCTCATCGTTTGGAATGCCTACCGTGTCCCCACCAGACCAGCCAACTGCACGCTGGTTCTACGATGATCAACGGTCCGATGATGGTGGTCCGCCAATGACCGGCCCGCCGTCTCGGATTTACCCTCACCACGTTGAAATTCCAATTGGTGGCTCCGCGACATCACTTTCTTTTGGCGAAAAGGAGTGCGAATATGCCATTCGGTCTATCGCGAGGGAAAATGCGGTACGCAAGGTGGAGGCAACGGTGCCGATCGTTGTGCAGCACGTATTATTGCGTAACTTTAATATTTGCATGCGCTTCTTCGGTGGATGTGACTGGACTCGTGACGCTAGCGAAGCTGTAAGGTTGCACCCTGTAAGAGACCACGACGAGGAGAGCGTTTCGGGGAAACTACAGACAGACAATGCGACGGCGAAGAAGGAGAAGCTTTTGGACGCGTTGCTGGACAATTATGTGCCTTCGGATGGCGGTGATCTCTTTGGAAACGAATCGTCCTTGTTTTCTGGCGCTAAAAGCGCACCAACGAGCTCCTTTATGAAACGCGACCCAGCAACTAGAACAACTCGGGCTGCATCGAGTGACGGCACACCCTCTCGAAAGCGTTCATTGAAGAAGAGTGGGCGTAAGACGGAGGAAATGCTCGAGCTGGTGATCACTCGGATCCAGTTGCGTTTGGATATGTTTAACGAGGCTGACTCGCAGCCCTTGGCATCTCACACCGTGTTGGCACTGGGTGATTTGGAGCTACTAGACTACATCTCCACATCGCAGATTCGCAAGATCGTGTGTTACTGGAAATCGGAAGCGACTCACCCACGGGAAAGCGGCAGCTCCATGGTGCGACTGCAGCTGATAACCGTACGGCCCGGACCTAATTTGTGTGAGGAGCACCGCCTTAAGGCGCGGTTGCTTCCACTGCGCATTAACCTCGACCAGGAGGTGGTGAAGTTCCTACGGCAGTTCGTGCCTGTCGAGGAAGCCCCTGCGCCGAAGAAGCGTCCGGCGCGGCGGCAAATTGGTCCAATCCTAGACGACACGGACGATGAAGTCGAGATAACGATGCATGAGGGCGGGATGGAGATGAAATCAATCGGAGAAAGTGCCCCAATGGAGGCGGAAGTAAGTCTCGGTGCATGGTTCTTCCAGAGTATTGACATTAAGCCATGCAAGATCAAGATTGACTACCGGCCGAATCACGTGGATTATGCGGCACTGCGTGCTGGGGACTATCTAGAGGTGATCAACCTTTTCGTATTAGAAGGTATGGAGTTGGTGCTCCGTCGTGTGCAGATGAGCGGGCTGGACGGTTGGGCTGCGCTGGGCGAGAATGTGCTGGTGTCTTGGGTGCAAGACATTTCTCGACACCAGATCCACAAGTGCGTCGCAAGTGTATCGATGCCGCCGCTGCGTCCGTTCGTGAACATTGGTGCAGGCGCGGCAGACCTCATTCTTCTGCCAATGGAGCACTACGGGCGTGACCGGCGGCTTGTGCGCGGGCTGAAGAAGGGCGCGTCCAGTTTCCTCAAGTCGGTAACGATTGAGACATTGAACACGGCCTCCAAGGTGGCTCAAGGCACGCAGGCGCTCCTGGAGCATGCCGACGATGTTGTTTCCAGTTCGTCGGCGCTGCGTCGCAAACAGCTCAAGTACCGGCAGGCAGGCAGTCGAATTGCACGCAACTCGCGGCGTATGGGTGGCGGTGGTATCCGCAACGCGCAGGACACGGGCGGAGGCATCGGCGGCCGTCAGTACCTGGCGCAGCAGCCGGCGAGCGCCGCAGAGGGCTTTGGCCAGGCCTACGACTCACTGGCGCGCGAGCTGCACGTGGCCGCCAAGACCATTGTGGCCGTGCCGCTTGTCGAGTACAAGAAGACGGGGTCGCAGGGCTACGTGCGCTCGGTCATCCGCGCCGTGCCCGTGGCGGTGCTGCGTCCCATGATCGGTGCCTCCGAGGCTGTGGCAAAGGCGCTCATCGGCGTGCGCAACGCCGTGGACCCGGAACTCAAGGAGGACATTGAGAACAAGTTCAAGGACTTTCGGGCGATCTGAGCAGCGCGCTCATGCCAGCAAGTGCTTTGACGTAGCGACGGTCGCCTCGGCATTTATCCTAACCGTAAATTGATTTTGCTTTCAACGACATGCATTACTAAGTATACTGTATCAGTACAATTTCTACGGTGAACAACTCCTGGGCTGGAGGAAGCCACATGTATCGTGCAAACAGTGCAGACAGATGCCACGCTGGTCAAGGCGGTAAAGTGCACCGCATTGCATAAAGTGGATTCAGCCCAAATGGAAGACGTCGACACCACTTTCCGTTGATGGATCTTTCCCACGACAAGGCATTCGCGAGCCCTTCTCTGGAAGGCGACCCTGGTTCGATGAGGCCTCGTCAACGCTGCGTCAGGGCAAAGAGCGGAGTCCGCTGATTTCTGGCCAGAGGCGGCGAGCGCCATGTGTGTTCGCAGCGCTTCCCGCTCGCTCGCCCCGTGGCCATTTTGCCAGCCGAGCGCACGACAGCGTCGCTCGATCGCACAGCCTTCGGCAGCGCGCCACCAGGTTTTTGCTGGGTTCCACTGGAACTTCCAGCATCTGCTGCGGCACGATATCGTGGAAGCGCGCTACGTATTATAAAATGCGTAGCGGAGCCCAGCAAATGCATGGCGATCAAGGTCGCCATTGTTGTCGTCGCGAATCAAAGCAGCCCCGTCTCTGTCATCATTGGTCCGTCTTTATAAAACGGCCCAAACCACTTGATTTCACTATAGTCCGATCGGCAAGAGCTCTGGTAGAGGTCGAGGGTCTGACTCCTTTTGTTCGCCATTGGCGATCAGGGCAGCACCGACGCAAAGGAAGAAGGCTTGAGCCATTATTGCAGCGCCCCCAGTCTTCTAGTCTCCTTTCACAGCCATGAGGACGGTGGCCGATGTGTCCACCGACGACCTGGTCAACAGCCTCCTGAACTCCGTCACCTCGGCGTCCTCCGACTCGACGTCCACCACGACGTCCACCGACTCAGCGTCGTCCACCTCCTCCGCCTCGACGTCTTCCGCCTCTCACAGTGAATCGTCCTCCTCCTCTTCTTCTTCAGGGACCCCCGCCCCGAAGACGACAAGTCCAGCCACCACCAGCCCGGCGACCACGAAACCCTCCACGTCCAGTGCTTCTGCTTCATCGTCCGGATCGTCCGAGACGGCCACACGAGGCACCAACAGCAGCAGCAGCGACAACGATAGCAGTGGCGGCGGTGGCGCCGCCCTCTCCATCGGCATCGCCATCGGCGTCTTGGCGCTCGTCGTCGCCACGTTGCTCTTCCTCCGGTCGAGACGGAGACGCGCGCAAAAGTCCCGCGAGTCGGCGTCCTCGCCCCCCACCGGCGCGACGTGCCTGACAGTGCCCGCAGACCGCGGCTTCAAGCACGAACGGGAGCTCGGCATGCCCGAGATGTCCATTGAGCTGCCGCCCGGACAGTTGGGCTTCAGCAAGGGACTCGACATGAGCTACGCTTCGTCGGCGCGGTCCAGCGCCGCCAGCCAGCCGTACAACCCCAGTATCGCCAGCAGCACGGACAGCAGCGTCTTCAACACACAGGGTGGCGTGAGCCCCACGTTCAGCAACCGCAAGATGGCCAGCTACTCGTACCAGTACCGCGCGTCAAGCGACGGCGAGAACGGGGCAAACCCGAGTCTGTCCTCTCAGCGCAGCAACGACAGCACCACATTCCACCTGACAGGACTCATTGGAAATGGAAACACAGCGAGCAACCGCGGAGGCAAGGGCGACGTCACGCGTGGCCGCAAATTGTCAGCACCCGACGAGTACGCCGAGCTGGTCACGGCGACGAACGCACACGGACAGATGGACATGGACGCACACAGCAGCAAGAATCAACCGCAGGCACTTCACGCCGACTTCACCAAGAGCGCCGTGAGCCAGAACGGAAGGGGCTTAAGACCTGATGCAGACAACCACAGCTTCTTGGCTCCTTTGCCGACCCGCACCGTGCCGGTGCCAGTTCGTGAGCCGTCTGTGGTCCGTGCGTCGGAGGAGAGCATGGGTCCGGACTCGCCTGTGGCTGGCCGCGGAAAGCGGACAGGATCCGTGTACGACACTATCCCGAAGCTGTCAGGAGAGAAGATGACAGCGTCCTTCATCCGAAGCTCCGAGGAAGACCCGAATGCCATGTCGACTGCCTCGTTCCTGTCGGAGTCGTCGATCTCTTCCACATCGACTCGAGACAGCGTGGCCACATCAGCGCGCGGCTCGGCGTACGTATCGTCGATGCCACTGCTGCAGCAGCTTTCCAGCGCTGACGACAGCGACTACGGAGAGGACCATTCATCCGAGCGCGCGTCAACTGATTCGACGGACAGTGGCAACATGACGCGCTCCGGTTCGCTCATCGCAATGAATCTGGAGGCCAAGGACGGCTGCAGCGAGATTGCCATTTAGACAGCTCGGAAGGTGTATGTATTTAGCAGTGGGTGTCGTTGTCAAGTGGGGCGACGGCGGCGCAGCTTCTTCTTGGGACTACGTAGGAAATGGATTGGAAGGGGAGGAAATGGCGTTGAAGGGCACGCGAAAGGAGCTGGACGCTGCCGAGCATAATAAATGAAGCGAAAGCTTGTGTTATGGCGTTTTTGAACCCTACCTGAGAGCAAATACCAAAGACACTACTGCACTCTCGTCTCGTGTTTGCATCATTTCATTTGTCGTCGCTTCCTCTCGAGGCTTCACTTCCCTTCACTCCTTTAGCAGCTTAGTTGATGTCAGCGGGACGCAGCGACTCGGCGCGGCTCTCGTCCGAGCTCTCCGGGTTGTTGTAGTCCACGTCAGCAAAGTAGTGCGGTTCACGCTTGCGCGTGCGGCGCAGGTGTCCGGGCTGCAGGTAATACTGGTCGGGCTCGTCGGCCTTGGTGGCCAGACTGCCGACGTTGTAGCCGCGCGAGCGGTAGAGCGTCTTGTTGGGGTAGTACGGCACGTGATCGCCCAGGTGGTTGGTGAAGGGCGCGTCCGAGTGGGCGCACGTCTCCTTCTTCTCCCAATTGGCGGGGTCCTGGCCGCCCTCGCCCGGGAGCGAGTCGGTCAGGTGATGCATCCACAAATGCCATTGGGGCGGGATGAGCGTGCCCTCCACTTCCTCCCACGAGTCCACCTGGTACTCAGTCCAGCGGTGTTGGCCGTAGACTTCCGTCGGGTCTTCGTAGTACTTGAATCCGTTCTCGTCTTCACCCACGAAGCGGCCGAACTTGACGTCGCCTGGGTTATACAATTTCCAGAGCGTGCCCTTCCAGCCGTAGCGCTTGTGCGCCTCCAGGTACTTCTCGAAGACCGTGTAGAACGAGCGCGTCTGCGTCGTCAGCTGGAGCGCCGGACGCTGTTGCTTGAGCAGGCGCCCGCCCACAAGCGCCGCCTGACGACCACTAGCCATGACCATGTTCGCCTCACTACGATACTGCTGTCCCCTGGACGCTCAGAGCCGCAAATCCGACTAAGTACGGGTGTGTGGACCACCGGGAGAAAAGGGGTTGATTGCATTTTTCGAGTGGGTGATGCATTTATCCCACTGGGCTTTTTGCATTTTTGCATTTTACCGTGATGGGGCTGCGCGGCCTCGTGGACTCGCCCATGGACCAGAGCGAGAACCTGGCGCTGCTGGAGCGCATCGAGCGGCAGCTGCGCGTGGACAACAAGAGCGAGGACGTGTCTTTCGACGCGTGGACGCCGCCCTCTGCCCAGACGGCGCGTGAGCTCTGGACGCTCGTGCTGGACGTGGTCTTCGCGCCCATTTGGCTGCGCATCAAGGCCGCGGAGATGCTGAGCGTCTGCTGCGACAATGCGGAGGATGTGGACATTGTGAGAATTAATAATTCCGAGACGCATAAACTTCGCGCGGTCGTGAGCTCCACGTGCCAAGCCATGGAAGAGCTGGACGCGTCAGATGCCAAACAAGCCGCGCAGTTGTTCGTGTGGTTGGGGTTCCTAGAGAGGGTTCTATTGGCCACGGACAGTCAACAATGCGCAATGGTGCACCAAACCAGCATGTATGCTGGGATGCTCACCAAGATGCTACGGCTGCTGTCAGTGTGCTCCACCAAAGTCTTCGCGGCCACGACAGTGTGTCTCGGACTCTTCCACGCACACGAGCAAAAATGCGGACGCTCGGTGCTGGTGGGGCAAGTGCTGCACGATATGAAAGATGGCAGGGAACATTTGAGTGGTGCATTATTGCACGTTATTAATTCGTGCGGGTGTCCGTGTCCACCGGAGAGGCTTGTGCATCTTTGGAACGCACTTCAGGTATGAAAAATGCGAGACAATGCATTCTGGCTGAAAATGCTGACTTTTTATTGTTATGTTGCGGTAGCTTTTCGGGGACATTCTGGCGGATGTGACTGCATCTGCGCTCGTGTTTTTGAATGATTTCAAGGTGCTCATTGACCTCGTGATTCGAGAAAGCACCGATTTGCCGCAGGAAGACTTAACGCGACTGCAATATATGCAGCTGCTGGAACGTGTCCTGGCCTCGCCACTTTATCTACAGGCTACAATGTATCGCAAACAGGATCTGTGGTCGCTGCTGGAATCGCTGCTCGAAGCTGGAGCGGAGGAGGACTCGGCCATGCCGAAAGAAGTGACCGACAAGATCAAGCTGATTCTTGTGAAGTACATCGACTTGCTGGATTGAGTTCTTTGCAAGATAGACACTCACTGTGAAAATTTGACGCAGTGATTAGAAAATGAGTACTAAGTATTGAAAGTGTAACATGAAGATTTTGTGAGAATGAATACTGCTTCGGAATACTGATTGTGTTTTCTCTTAGAATGCGTTGTGAGCTCAGCACGAATGATAGTCATCCATACAATATTATCCTATAGGATAGGTGTGTGCTCATCAACATGATCTAAGGATATAATCGTAGGCATAGACATTGACAACATGATGCACCTTTTTCCAATATCCAATATCGTGACGGCAACTTTCTGTCAGTTTACGCGACCGAACTTCACGATCTCGAAAGTGTATGCAATCATCGCTTCGCGTCCTCGACACGAGTCAAAAACTCATGAAGCAGTGATTCACAATTAAAAACTCCACGAAGCCACCAAGATCCCAACCAAGTCATAACGATGACCAGCAACATCGTTTACCCCCAGAAACTCGAGTTAAGAGGAATGGAGCGCGCTGTCACCTTGGTCGACGGCGTCTCAATGAAAATTGTCCACTCGATGCTCGTGACGGGTGATACACCGACGCTGCAGCGTTTCTTGCCGATCGCTCTCACACGTGCTTTCAATTTGCACCCCAAGATGCGAGTACTACAAGTCAAGGAAGAAGATTTCACTGCAGAGATTCAACCACCGATCACTCTCCACGACACCTCGGTTATGAATCTGCTGAGAGTTCGACAGTTCTCCGAGTCGCAAGACACCGCCTTCTCTAACTGGCAGCAGCACGCGGAAGAAGAATGCAACCTTGCTATCGACCGGTACACTCAGTTCCCGTTCTTCCTGAGCGTGTGGATCGACGGGGCAAAAACGCAAGCCCGCCTGATGCTCTTTTCGGACCACTACATGTCGGATGGATATTCAGGAATGGTGGTGCTTAATTGCATTCTTGAGCAGTTGTCATTAGTTGCCAACGAAAGAAACAACTCAAATACTCAAGTAGAAGACACTCAAGTGCAGGAATTCCCGCTTCGTCCTTCGTTTTACGATGCCTTCCTGTCGGAGATGTGGCTGTCGAAAGCGATCACCAAAGCATTCGTGTCACTGCTCGGAATGACCATTTTTCGCAATCGTTTTCAACACTTCGTGCCTGTTTTGCCAACGCGCAGTGACCAGCACGATTTTGTGGTGCCACCCGTCACGAATTCAACCTTAGCGTCGTTTGCACAGGGAAATCCGGCCAATATGCGCAGAGCACTGGAAAGTTGCAAAATCGAGGGTGTCACGCTTGCAGGGGCGTTGGTGGGCACTATGGTTCTTGCCTTCTATCATGCTGCGAAGTCTCAGGCCAAAGTTGCCCTGGAGCAACCATTCAAACTATGCGCGGAAGTGGACTACAACATGCGCCAACGAGTACCCCACCCTGCCAAAGAAAACCTCGTTGGGGCTTTTATCGCAATCGGCGACCTGGATTGGCTTGCTTCGGAAGGTGTTGACGTGGACAACACGCGGTTTTGGGACTTCGCGCGCCGAGCGAAGCGCGAAATTGATGCTAAGAGCAAAGAGAGGCAACGCATGGCGGAAGTAACCATCTTTATCGACAAGTTCATCAACTGCAAGCTGGAGCCTTCGTTCACGGATGGCACCAATGTCAAAAACTCTGTGGATTCTGACGCAAACCTTTCTAACGTGGGCCGATATCCGTTTGAGAGAAATTTTTCGCTTGACAGCACGGATGAGAAGCGTCAACTCTTGGTTCGAAGCCTGCATGTGTACAATCCCATTCCACACTTGGGGCCTTCCGCGATTTTTTTCATATCGTCAGTGGAATCATTCTGCTACTCGATGGGACACAAGTGCGAGAATGATGCAGCCAAGTCGCTCTTCTCCTCGTGGGTCGAGCTTTGCGAGAACATCGGTGAGATTGGGACAGATACCACAATGGCACGTGTACTTGAGATCTCGAAGCTGTGAGAATGGATTTCCACAGGGTCTCCATGTAGTCTAGCAGCTTAGTCTCCGTAAAATGAAAGCACTTGTTACGGTTTTAGTGTATCTGCTGTAATGGAGCTGAGCGTTTGAAGTTTTGCTCCCCGCACAAACTTCATCTCTTGATACTTGGCCAGCAGATCCATAATTTGGTCCAGGTCGACGCGACGAGGTTGTGCAAGCTTCACACCCGTCTTGCAGACATCACGATAATTGTGCTGGTGCAGTAGTGAGCTGTCAACAAAGCACTCAAAATTTGCGTGGCAGTGGCATGAGCAGTTGTGGTTGTTCGTGTAGTGCTCCAGAGCTTGCTGAAAGCCAAACTCTAGCATTTCCACCTTCTTAGTTGTAGCTTCCTCGAGTTGTTTAACCTTCTCAGCGTATTTGCGCTCCAACTCCCGCTTATCAAGTACGTGCTGCAGCTGAAACTCCTGTCGTAGTCGAGAATGCTCTGCGTTGACCGCATCAATGACTTCCGCCTGGATTTTAGTAGGGATCGGCTTTCCTGGGCCGATATCGCCATCACCGGTAGCGCATGCTTTCCGTGAAAATGGCCGAATGGACTTGGAGAGTGAAAATAGAGGCAGCGCTTCTGCTTGGGTGCGCGCATAAAGAGCATGGAGTTGGTCGAGCTGGATATTCTGCTCTTCTTTTTTGAGGCGGCTACCAATGAGTTGATCCTGCAGCACTTGGTTGGTGGTAGCTAGTTGTCGAATTAGTGCCGCAACCTGCGGGTTACTGCGAAGCAGAGCGTCTACCTCCGCCCAACTTGTTTCACTTGCTTTTTCCGTCGGTTTTTGAGATATCTTGGAAAATAACGATCCATCAGCAGCATCCAAGTCGCCCGCTATCGGCCGCAAGAATCGTAGCAACACAAACTTCCTTTTCTTCCCCAACCTGCCTAGCAGCTTCTCATGCAGCTGCTGAAGTGAGCTCACCTCTTCTCCATCCACCGCATGCAGAATGTCCCCCACCTTAATCTTCCCACACGCTTCTGCCGGTCCCACATCATTCTGATTCAATCTACGAAACGACTGCACAATCAACGCAGTTCCGCCTTCCTCTCCGAGCCCAACATTTAACCCCACGCCATGCTCATCCGTCTGCAGCAGGACGTCCAAATACTGCATCGGCCGTCGTCCTCTCTCGTCAGCCGTTAATAAATCCCCCACATCCTCTTCCACGTCCTCCTCCACGTCTGGAAGACACTGATACACCACCTCAAATCTCTTATCCTCCCTATTCTCCACCACTAAAGTGCTATCTGTTGCAGCGTCCGGCTCGGCCTCCACTTCCACAGAAATCTTCTCCTTCACTTCTTCCGCCCCTTTCACCTCCGTACCTTGATCTTCATCATTCTTATCTACTTTCTCCACCTCTCCACGTCCCTTATTCTCCTCCGCCGTCTTGTGATCCAATGTATCAACTCTAGAAGACCCTCTCCAGTCTCTAGCTGACCGCAGGAGGTACGTCAGCCCCGTTTTGGGCTTGCTGCCGTCTTCACTGGACGAAGAAGACGACGCTGGAGACGATGAGACCGACAGCGACTCACTCTCCATTGTCGTCGTCTTGGAATCGACGTCCGAAGCTTCTGCGTCCTTGGCCATTGATGACACTTTGACATCCGAAACCTGAAAAAGATCGGGGGTACGCGCCCTTTCGAGCAAGGGGGTACGAAAGTCCCGTTAAAGTGCGAAACATGTGTAACCAACTTACGTGCAACACACCACAAAACTAATTGATACCCATCGGAATAATGAAGGAGGTTGCGGCCGAGACGACGGCGCCGGACGCGCAGTTTTACATGCAGATCCAACCAGACTGGGCTGTGAGTGGAGAATCCTGTTGGCTAGACGTCTACGAACGTACTGTGCAAATTGCGTCGTCTGAATCCCAGGAACTCGACCAGGAGACGCCTCCAACTGCTGTGATACATTCGCGACCAAGCTCTCAGTTCCAGTTACCGCTGTCTACAGGCTCGGGATCTTCTCATTTCGTGCAGATTCTAGGTCGAGAAGACTCGTGGATTGATGTCCAAATGGATCTGAAGCCATCCGAGACCTCTACCAAGCAACTGCGGGCAGTGTTCCAAGCTGCCAATGAGACGGTGGATGTGCCCGTTGTTGATGGCGTTGAAGCTCCAGGATCGGCCTCGTCGGCCTTGCTGCAATTGCACGCAGTGGATGTGTCCCAGGACGAGAGGTTTGTGGTGGTAGGAGGCTCGGACGGAGTCTGTATGCTCTGGGACAGCCAGAACCGAGCGCAAATGCTGCCGCTGAAGGGCCACGTAGCCGACGTTACCAGTGCGAGGTTCTTCCCAAGCTCACAGGTTGTGCTCACGGGGTCGTTGGACTTTACATTGAGGATTTGGAGCATCCAGGGACGTTGTGCTGCCGTGCTGAAGGGGCATCGAGGAGGGGTGGAGGATGTGGCCATTGTGGGCAGAGGACGCAATGTGCTGTGTAAGGCTGTCTGGGAGATACTTTTTGGCTTGAAATGGCCTTTATATTGACGTGTTGTGTGCTGAAGCGTGCGGGACAGATGGACTGATCCAGCTCTGGAACTGCGGGACGCAGGATACCGTTGCCAAGTGGGCGAATGATGACCAGAGTCCTGTGCATTGCCTGTCCGTGATGGATGACACTGCTCAACTACTAGCAGAAGGGGACTACCCGCCTAACACTAGTGAGAACGAAGCAGAGACGGCCGGGAAGATATTATTTGCTGGTCTCGACAATGGTGAGACGCTAGGTGTGGACATTCGGTCACGGGGCGCGGTACGTTTGTTTTGAATGTGTGATGTGAATAGTGGAATTGCTTTCTGTGCGCGAAAAGCTGATTTGATGTTAATGTGTATCAATTGGGCAGGTGTTGAATGTCGACGGCCTTGCCGGATCAATTATCTCGTGCACCTCGACCACTGCAAATGCGTCGTTGCCGATGCTTTTCACCGGAAGTGAAGATGGACTGCTGACCGCTTGGGATCTTCGCCACACCGGGTATGGCAGGCAGCATCGACCGACTTTCTTCTTGTGTACTAACCCGAATCTGACTTTTACAGGAAACCATTGCACGCGTTGTCCCGAAGTTCCTCCCCAATTCACAGCATAGCTGTCTCGGTGCCGTCGCCAAATGATCCAAATGCTGCTGGAAGTGTTTGGACTGCTCACGGTGACGGTGCTTGCTGCAGCTGGAGCAACTTTGATGCAGCCCCACATGTATCCACAGAGCTCACTGGTCCGCAATACGATGCAGTCCGTGGGGTAGCGCTCGCGAGCCAAACTGGTCGTGTGTTCAGCTCCTGTCGCGACGGGCGTCTGCGTGAGTACATTCCGCATATCGCTGTGTGAACGAGTCAAGCATAAGTCAGTCGTGTTGATCCCTAAGCAATGCTCCAAGGTCAGGCTAGCGAACATGGTTCGTGCAGTCTATTTAATTTGAACGGAGGGCTAACGAGAAAAAGAACCGCAGCTAGTTTTCAGCTGGCAGACTGCGGTCTCGACGCAAATGGTTGGCCTAATGTTACAAAGCGTTCGTGCTCTCGTCACACATGGGAGGTGCTGGAGATAATGCCCGTTGAGTTGAAGTCCTTGCTCTCCCGTCGTACGAGCTCCACACCGGAAACTGTCTTAATTCCTGATGCTGAGACGCCTCGCTCGTCCTTCATGTGAAATTCTGGGACGACCTCGTGCTTGAACGTGCTATTGCGACCTGGTGATTGAATATCGTTGCCATCCTCCAGGTCCGAATGAAAGGCGGGCACGCGTTGATAGCCCTTCTGCTTGGCATTTCTCGAGTCGGTTGCTACTTCTGCTTTGGTATGCTTGATATAGGTGTAGAAGAGCATTCCACACGTGGCCACGACGAGACCGAACACGTTAATCGGGATGAGCTGGTCGCCAAAAATGAAGACTGCGAGCAGCACTTGCGTGACGTCTTTAAAACTGCCAGCGATGCCCAAGGACAGCGCCGAGGTTTTCTTGACCAGCATAATCTCGATGAAAATCAGCACGAAGGCCAGACATCCGCTGATGAAAATGAACACGAGCGACATCATCAGCAGTTGCGAGTCCAGCAAAAACCTTGACGTCGCGTAGTCGCTCCCCTCGGAAAACAGAGCGATAGGCAGCAGTCCAAAGGCACTCGCAGGAGACACGTAGTATACCACAGCAAGCACCTTATTCCTTGGCGCGCCATTAATGTCTTCCATAGCCTGCAACAGCGACTGGGTCAGTACCCACCTCAGAGTTCCAATCACTGACGCTGCGAGCACGAGCACAAAGCCGTAGAAGACGAAATGGGCCGACCCGTAACTCGCGAGGCCAATGCCACTCGAGATGAGGAGAATGACGACGAAAAGCGGCCAGGACGGGCGCTGGTGTCCGAGGCAAATGGAGAAGAGCAAGTTCCACACGTTGCCGCCTGATTTCACGATCGTGTAGAACGTCACGGTGATGTAGAACAGCGACAAGTTGGACAACATGATGTCGAGCGCCGTGCAGACGCCGATGGGCACCGCCAGCTTCCAGTAGATGCTCGAGGGCAAGGCCAACATGGTCCCGCTGCCGTTGCACCCGCCATTGGCGCACCGATCGATCACTCGGGAGAGCAAACACTTGACAAACATGTTGATACACGTCATGGTCGTGGCGAAAGGGTACCCTCCGCCGGCCCAGACCCGTAAAAACCACTTGTTAAAGAGCGTCATGCCGATGCTCACTGCGTACCACAAGACCACGTAAACACTCACGTCCAGAGCGTGCAAAACCACGGGAAACGGCACGAAAAGACCCAATCCGGGCAGCACACGGAGGCGTTTACGGCGTCGACGCGTACGCGCCAAGTAGAGTCCCAGGAGACGGAAACCAAGCGCCAGAGACAGCATGAAGGAGCATGTGGCCACGAGCGCCGCCGTCTTGTCGTTGTTGGCGTCTGTGGCCGCCAGCGCCGCGAGCGTCGGCAGTGGGCCGCTGCTGCTGTCTCCGGCCTGAGCCATAGCAACAACCAGGCGATTTTTACTATGGGAGAGCTGAACTAGTGTAGAATTTAATCAGAGGTTTATGATGGGAGATGGGATCGGACCTCTGATTGGCTCTTGCGACCGTTACGAAAAACTTCAACCGCGTTAGTGCCCCTCTTTCAGACGGTGTGTAGCCATCCGCTTGGCGGACGCGTACGTTTTCGCGCAATTTTCGTAGCCACATACGAGGCGCGGGGTGTTGGAAAGGGGAATCTCTGGGTGTTGACTCATGTGGTGACGCAATTTTGCTTTGGACGGGAACGACGCGTGGCAGGATTGAAGAGGGCACGTGAGACGCAAGTGGTGCATCTTGTGCGCGGCTTGGTCGCTGGCGCTCTTGAGCAACTGGTTGCATCCGCAGTGTGAGCAGATTTGGGGGACGAACGTGGTGGCACGAGTGGAACTGGACGCTTCACTGTCGTCGTGGTCGGCTGATTCTCGGACTTGGATCGCCCGACGCTGCATCCGACGCAGTCTTCGTAAAACTGGCCAACGGTTTAGGTAGAGCTGGCGCCAGTTGTGCTCGTAGCTATCACCATGGCCACACGACACTGGGGCAGGCGGTAGAGCACGCTGCTTTTGACCAACCGAGCGACCGAGTTGCATGTAGAGGGGACGCCACAGTGAAGCGCGGTGGCTCAGTTCTGCAAAAGCGCGGCACACAAGAGCCATCCGACAAAGACGCTTTGCGCTCATGAAGGAACAGACGCGCTCCATGACGTCGGGCAAATGTAGCACATCAAATGTGCGCTCCAAGAGGTCGGGGTCCACGTTTTTGGTGGCAGCGTCATCTGTCCGTCGGCGCTTTCGGGCCTGCATGACCAATCCGTTTTCTTCGGTCGGATCTGTCAGCGGCTTGAACGATATTAAGTGTGGCTTCAGCAGGATGTTCATCTGTTTATACTGCGACAGCGCCGACGGCCTGAATCCAAGAGCTCCAGCAAGTGCTTTCCATCCAGCCATTCGCTCCTTAAATTCTTGCTCATTGTCAGTATCATTTTCGTAAGCCTCAGACACGAAAGTACTCACTTCTTCTTCTGACAAGAACACCCAGTGTTTCCAAACCTCGGCTGTCCAGTGCACAGGAGCAGCAGTGTAGAAGTCGTCAAATTTAATTTCACTGCATAGTCGCAATTGAAATTGAGACAAAAGCGTCAAGACTGCCGCTGCATCAGAGCTGACATCCTGGCGCAATTTGTCCACATCCTGGTCCCGGTGGTGCGCCACGTACATAATATAGAACACCAGTTCAAGTCGTCGCTGCCTCTGTGAATCCGCGTCGACTGCATCGGGGGGAGATGCCACGTAGAAATCTATCAGTAGCTCCAATACTTCAAGTACCGACGCTATCGGCACCAGCTCCACATGTGAACAAAATCCAACGAGGAAATGTAGCAAATGTCCTCGAACCTTTTTGTTCGTTGAGATCGCATCGTTGAGATTTTTAATGAGCATCGAAGTGACATCACCCGCAAGGTCCTTACTGATCATGCATCCAGCAGCCACGAACACAGCAACGCGTAGAGGTACAACACCGGTCACTGTTCGGCCTGCTGAAGGTGCCAAAGCCTCCTCCAACGCGCCAAAAACTGTTGACTTCAAAACTGTATTCGCACGGCCACTCTTGAACGCAAACGCCTGCACGCCCGTGAAAAACTTCTCCAGTAGCTGGTCATCCAAATGTGCGCCAACGGTGCTCTGGTTTTCCTTGGCGTTATTGGATCGTTGCAATATTGTATCGCTTGCAAACCGCAGCAAGCTTACCATCATGTCCGTCACTGCCTGCTTGTTTCCTGTTTCGCGGTTGTTCATCTCCTCCACGAGTCTCCAGATGCCCGTAACTTGAGCAAACTCACAGTTCACTCGACTCCTCGTTTTGTCCAGTCGCCGATGCTCGTCCAACACTCGTAGAAACGTCTCAGGGTATCGGAGCCCCATCTTCGCTGCGAAAGGCAGCAACGACGTCCACACTGGGAAGCAGGTCATGGCATGAAATCTGGGCTTGGGCTGGCTGGCGTTCCATCTGCAGGCATCTGGAGGACTCCCAAGTCTCTGAGAACATGGAGACAGCAATGCATCAAGTAGCACTTGCACCACTAGCTCCGATGGTGACCCGTGCGTGTCGTCTCCATTGCGATCGCGCTCTGCAGCCAGCCGCACCAATTGTTGGCACAGAAGGGAGGAGACGCCACTCTGTCGTGCACTGCGACTGAGCCACTGAGCTTCCGGGTGTCGGAAAACTCGTCGAGCCAATGCAGAAGGTTGCTCTTTCTTCGTTTTGCCTGTGGTAGCGGCTGAATCATTGGCGTTGGGCAGCACGAAGTCCACGAAGTCGCAGAGTTCTGACAGCACTCGACGGAGCTCCGATGGCGGCGTTTGAAGCAGCTGCGACGGCGTGAGTTGCTGCTCGAAGACGTAGCGCGCTGAGATCCCCACGACGTCGTTCAGGTAGTTGAGGAGCATGAGCAACTCGCGCGTGGGGCGACGCTCGCGACGCTGCATTATTGGCAGCAAGCTCCGTTCGGTGGATGGGACGTTTGTAGGGGTATAAATGAGAGTGTACTAAATCAGGGTTGTTAATCGGAGTATGAGAAACGATTTGATGATTGTTTGACGTGCTATGAACACATGTATTGTATTGCTGGGAACCTTTTGCTGGTGGTGGAGATGGCTACAGTTGTCATTGGGAGATACGGTATCCATGCAAGGTGCTGCACAATTGAAGCAATCAAAGCAGCCCTGGACGTAGCGTTTCAAGAGTTTCTTGATCCCATTCATACAATGGGCAAGAGGGCAACGATTTGATGCAACCAGGCAGCTTTCGCTGTCCGTTTCTTCAAGGTTGTGAGGTTGGTTTCCGTGCTTCGAATCTTGGCCAGCGACAGTTAAACGCCAAGCAAGCCACTAGCGAGCAGCCAACGGAAAATGTGCCAGGCTCCAGGGCTTTAGTCACCCTGCAGCAGCGCCATTCGGGTCGTTACTGTACGCGTGAGCACGCCATACACCGCCGTTGGATTGCGAGGCAGACCGCCATATTGGGCAGCGCTGCGGTAACTGCTCCACGTACTTCAGAAACTCGATAAAACCACTGGGCGGCCCTGGCGCAGCAGCTCTGCCAGTTTGCGATTCGCCGTGAGCCGCCCAAGTCTTCGGCCCAGACCAGACCCCCACCACTCCAGACTCCGAAGCGAGACTACCCACTGCTCCCCATGAACATCATCTCGATCCTGACGCTCTTGGCGTCGTTGCACGCAGCGGTAGCCCAACAGCTAGATACGCAGAGCCAAGGTATCCCTCGTCTCGTACTGCTGTAGTGTGTAGTCCCTCCCCACTAACACGATGAATCTTGTCTCTGTAGAATGCTACGAAATGCCTGTGGTGATCGTCTCGGCGCTGGACCGGAGCTTCCCGGACCCGACTTGCAACCAACTTCGGTACCCCGCAGACGACTGCCTCAAAGAGGCCGTCCAGACCCGTGTGGAGGTCATTGACAACGCCGACGGATCGCCCAACTGTGTCAATGCAAAGCCCACCGCTGTCTTCGAGCACTCCAAGTCCAACTACCGTGGCCAAACGAGTCTCTTCTTCGCCAAGCACCAGTTCAACATCAAGTTCCCAGAGGATACGTCCTTCCTGGGCATGGTGGAGAACAAGGCCTTCGTCATGAATGGGCCGTTCCTAGACTGCACTCTGCTGCGCAACCACTTGGCCCATTGGTTGTACCGCTCCACGGGTCGGTACTCGGCCAAGACTCGGCACGCCGTCGTGTACATGCGCACCGATCCTGCCCAGGAGAAACCTGCGTACGCTGGTATCTACCTGCTGCTCGAAAAGCACACGTACGACAAGAACCACGTAAATTTGGCTTCGATGGACGCTTCGTGTGCTGCGCGCGACCCGAAGGTGATGACCGGAGGGTGGGCGTGGTCGAACGACCCGCCTAGCTACGGGTCGTACTCGCCCAACATGGTCATCGACCAGTACCAAAACGAGTTCGGTATGGGCGAACGTCCGATGTTGGCACACCCGAGCGGCTCGGAGCTTTCACAGCAGATGCGAGACTACTTCGTGAACACGGACACGGGCTTCTTGCCTCAAATGTACCGTGCGCTCTGGAACAACATGACTGCACCACTCGAGCTGCAAAAGCACTTGGATCTAGGATCGTTTGCTGACTACTTGCTGCACACGGAGATGTCACTCAACGTCGATGCCTACCGACGCAGCACCTTCTTCTTCAAGGACCGAGACCAGCCCATTAACGCCGGACCGGTGTGGGATCTCAACCTGGCGTACGGCAATGGTGCCCGACGTGACTTTAAAGACTGGATCTACCCGCAGTACACGTACTGGAAGCGCCTCATGTGCCACCCGCAGCTCGCATCGCTCGTGATTCAGCGCTGGAAGACGCTGCGTGGCACCAACTTGCAGAAAGCGGATGACCCCGTCTTCGGTCAGTGGAGTGATGAATCGATCACCAAGTTCCTGGATGCCAGCGCGGCGCCAGTGTACCGTCAACTGTCTAAGTGCCGCGGTGGTGACTGGCGTAGCAATGTCGTGCAGTGTGCTGTCGTGGACCTGCAGACTTGCAATGGAACCTACGCCGAGCGAGTGGACGATCTACTTGAGTCGGTACTAAACCGAGCGCGTTGGATGGACGAGCGGATTGAAACACTGTACAAGCCTCTTGACGCTCAGACGTGCTCGGGTGTGGGTGAAATTCCAAAGTACAACTGCGGTCTTGACGGCAACGACGACGGATGCCTCGCTAACGCCGAGAAGTATTACAATGCAGTAACATTCCCGCCTGTCCGCAAGCCATACACCGGTCAGTCCTGCGAAGAAATTGTCTCGAGCAACGTTGAAGCGCCCAATGGTGAAGAGTTTGCGGCCGAGGTGACGCCGTACCAGAAAGCTTCAGTCGACTACTGCTGGAAGTCTGCAGGAAGCTACGTATACCCGCAGCAGAAGGGTGTCAAGGACAAAACGCTCACTGCGTTCTGCAGTGGCTATGGTTCGTGTGAGCAAGGTCCCGGTGCAAGTTGCAACTGCTCTGCAGCTATTCAGGTTGAGCACCCGTCATGCCGCCGTATTGACGCCGAGAACGAGCACTACATGCGCCAGCAACAGCGTATTGCGGCTGCTGCTAAGGCTGCAAGGGCTACAGCTACAGCGGGCGCTGAAGCAGCAGTCACTCAGTCCAGTGAGAAAGAGGTCGTTCAAAGTACTCATTCACCTTTGTCCGATGCGATGGCTGTCGTTGCTGCTGCTGCCGCTGGTGTCGTGATGATGGTTTTGGGCACTTGGCTGATCAAGGAGCACGCTCGTCGTCGTCGTACCCGGCAATTGAGAGAGTACACCCCAGTGCGATACGGCAGCGTTGAGCACGCTCGCATTTTCGCCCCGCAGACTAACCTTTAGTCAGACACGTTGCCAGGTTATATAAGTCGAACATGACTACGAAAGAATGAAGTCATTGTCAACAACACTCTCAGCCTAACTTTCGGGTTTGCGATTTATCAGTCACTATCGGAGTCATAAGTCACCCGTAACGAGTTTTCATCGGCATCGTCGATGTAGCGCACGTCGACTTTGTCACTGAAATGAATTCTTTTGGCATTCGCAACATCCGGCGCGTGGAAACTGGAGCGTGGATACTTGTT
>KV742454.1:699-10762 GCA_000468175.2 Phytophthora cryptogea
AACGACCTTTGAAGATTGAACTGTGGTGCATTAGTTCGTGTATGATGAGGAAGGTACAACAATGGTGTCACACAACTAAAATTCTTATGTGCTGACGGCTCAATCGGTTAGAGCATGAATTGGCAATCTGCTGGTCCATGGTTCGATACTGGCTGTGTCAATTGAGGGCCCATTATGGGAAGAGGGTTGTAGCGAGTCAAAAACTCGTTAATGCCCCGCACAGAAAAGGTATGCACATCGCTTGTCAATTTACAATCCGAGGTTGATAACAAACTAACATTGGTTTTAACAACGTCTCTACAAAAGATAGCCGTTCACCTTGACAGCGAAGTAGGACCCACCTCTAACCAGGCATACATCTTTTGACGCATTTTCGGCAACGTAGGTAAAACTGGAAATAAGTCGACATTCCTCGTCGACACTGTTTTGAGCGTAATATTCCACCCGTGCATCTTAGAAGCAGCGTAGATTTCGAGCTCAGCAGGGTCGCAGTTTCCGTCCCTTATGTCAGCAAGATATTCATCATCGAGCAGCCCGTTCAAGTCCTCCAACGTTGACATGTAGTTGGTGAGTAAGGACGCATACTCGTACTGCGTCATGCCAAGGTCGTACGCGAGACAGCAGAACAGACTTGACCTCTCCTTTTCCGGGATGTACCAGTCCGGCGGCGACAGTCGCAGTTGCTCCCTTTGCGAAGCCTCGTCGACAAGATGTTAGTACGCTGCGTGCCACTGGTTCATGTCGAGCGAGGCGCTTATCAGCTCCTTTAGCGGGGCATGCAGATCCTCCACCTTAAATTCCTCATGCGCGACCAAACCGCACAGTCTGAACGCCTTTTGAACGTCACCTGAGCTTTTAGTAGCAATCCAGTCGAGAGCCTACTGCGCCACCTTGTAGTAACCAGGAACCTTGGGGTTTCCAGCCTTTGTTTGATAGACTGGGTCACGAAGTGCCATGCTGATGTACGCGTCGTACTGCGTGCGATAGAATGCCTGATAGCTCCTATTCACAGCGACGTCCAGTGGCTGCAGCAGGTTGGTCAGGTTTCATTGTAGCGCTCTAACCGTTTGGAGTCCGCCAGCTTAACGTGGCAGCCGTAAGAGTCTATGATATAGAGGACAGGCTCTCTGTAAAGCTGCGTCTCCTTCCGGGCGCATACTGCCTTCTCTGCATGCGCCAGGAGTATGTCGTCGTTCCACATACCGGTGCGGTTGACGTCCACTAACACACCAGTGGGGCACTTCGGTTTGTTTTTCAGTTTGGAGAAGAGGATGTGAGGAGTCAAAATCTCTCCCTCGGCCGTGATTGTGAATGTTGCTGCGAAACGCTTGTGGCTTGACCCACCTTTTCGCAGCAGCACTTCACGTGAGCCCCTCGTAGTTATGGTTGATTTTGGCTCCGTTTCAAAGTATCGTGGGACCTGACCCATGTTGATTATGGTCCTTGGTTTGATGCCGTGCTTGGCAATGACGTGCTGGACTTGCTGAATGAAATTGCGGCAAATGTCCGGTGCATCCGCTGGCAGGGTACGTGTCGTAGTTTGTCGACGGGATACCAGGTTCCGGCGCCCTTTAAAACGCGCCAGCCACCCCGAGGAAGCCTCAAACCCGGTAGCATCATCGCCATGGAGCTGGCGATATACTTGCAGCCGGATGTACGAGTCCTTGACGCGCAAGCCCCTGTTGTTGCGGTGCGTTACCCACTCCTAAAGCCTTTCTTCGAGGTCGTTGTGAGCGGGGCGCCTGCCTCCACCAAACAAGCGTCGCGCAGACCGCGTTGCAACCTGCCGGTCACGTGACGCAGCGGTGAGCTTTGCCTTGTTCGCCCACCAACCACGAATAGTGCTTGGCGAGATGCCGTGCTTGTTGCCAAGAGCATAGAATCCTCGCCCATCGACACCGGGTTTGTAGTCGTCGAGAATGGAGAGCTTTTCGCTGAGGCTGTAGCTGCGGCGCGTGGTAGGCATGGCGAGCTGAGTTGGAACGAGGTGGAGCTTGGGTAGCCTGCAAGAAAATCGGAAAGTGAGAAGCTGCAATTAAGCTACGTCGGTTGGCCTGGAATTGAAGAGGTTCAGGTGACTGGTTAGCATTACTCTGCGAACCTACGTGGGTGTCCTTGTATTTCGGTATGCGTTGTGTTCGCGGTTTTGAGTTTCCCCTACGCACGACATATTTTTTTTAGAGCGCTTATGTGTTCTATGCGGGGTAAGACGGTAGCTTGCTTCTCCTCTAACTCTTAATCTCACTTCTCTTTTTCCCTTCTCCAACTCCAAGTTCCTTCCGGTTGCAAGAGTGCCACCACAACAAAGCTAAACATGGTGCACCGCGTGGAGCCGACCGCTATTCATTTGACCACCAATTATAAATTCTTTAGAAATGCGAGGTTGCGAGTGCCAGAAGAGGGCCTTAGAGCGTTTTGTTTCACCACAACCAGTAGTGCCAACCTTACTTGTACTGGCGGGATAATGTTGCTGGCGGTAACCTGCTGTCCCCATCCGATTATACTGTTCTTGCCAATTAAGTTTGAAATTCTACTGTTCTTGTCAAATGCCCAAAAACAAAATGGCTTCAAAGAGGATTGTGTACGAGTTGTGTACGTGCCGCCAAATCGTTCCTCAGGGTCCGACGTCGCCTTCACGTGTTGCCGCTCAATCGTGTCAGCACTTCAGCTTCTCGTATTCCGCTGCATAGGCGCAATAGCGGACGAAGACACATCTCTAACAGCGTAGCCCTCACGTGCTCGTATATGGCAGCATGGCTCAAGAGACGGAGGAGCCCCGGACTCCCGTGAACGCCTCGGACGATGTCGCCATCAACGACGAGCTGCGGTCCCCAGCAACAGCAGCCTCCGCCCCGCCGTCTACGCGTGCGGCAGACAGCGAGCGCCGTAGCTCCACGCACTCCAGCGGCCCAGCCATGTCGGAGAACGCCGCGTCGTCCTCCTTGGAGTTGCTGGGACCGCTGGGCGTCGAGCGCGACGGACTGGGCATTAAAGGGTATCTCTGCATGCGCGACGAAGGCGTGACCTACCACCGCATGAAGCGCTTCTACTGTCGCTGTGTGGGCGTCAACTTCTCCCGCTTTGCGTCACGCGACACGGCATCGGCGATGGTCGCGGCGATGTTTAGTGCCGAGGTGCAGAAGGTGGAGGCCTGGGACGGCAAGGGCCTTTGGCACACGTATCGCCACTCGTTCAAGCTTTCGTTCACGTCTGGTGTCGTGTTTAATGTGGACGCCGACTCGGAGGAGGACAAGCGACAGTGGATTGAGTACATCGAGACGGCGTTGAAAGGAACGGAGGCTGCGGTGGAGAAGTGGAGTGCACACGCCTCAGTCAGCCCTGACATTATGGAACTCACTCCTGGAGGTCTCGCATTTGCCGAGAAGAAGTGCAGTCCGCCCAAGTTTAAGAATGATATGACCTGCTGCCATCCAGGCTGCCATGTACGTTTCGACAGCACGGGAAAGAGACAGCACCACTGCCGAAACTGCGGTGGATCTGTGTGTTCAGACCACAGCTCCAGGTTTGCGATGCTTCGGCATTTCCACATGAACCATGCTGTGCGACTCTGTATGGGCTGCTATCGAGTTCAGCGTTTTGTGCTGTGGCTTGGGATGTTACTGCAACGTCTTAGCATTGCCCAGACGGAACCTGAGGGTGTTAAAAAAGCTGTCACGTCGAAAGCCGATGAAGAAGAAATGGAGGCGTTGTTCACCATGTTTAGTGACGATGCGTTCGGGATATCCGACGTCATTCAAGTGCTGCACTTGCATCGTCATGGTTGCGACGAAGCATATGCATTTGCAGTGAACAAGCTTCTGGAATTGTCGGCATCAAATCTCGCGGATTTCGAGTTCTTTTTGCCACAGATTTTCCACATGTGGCTCACGGTAGACTGGACGAACAACAACGTCAAAGCGGCGCTTCTGTTTCGAGTTATTTGCTACGCGACTCAACTTCACATCCGCTTAGCAACTGCTATATACTGGCTAACCCGCGCAGCAATTGATGACAGCTGTGGCTGGGGTTTTGGGCAGTCTGAACTGTATGTGCCTGAGTTCCTGTACCGAAAGATGAGCATGTGCAAGTTGTTAATGATCAACGTGGAGATGCAGATTTCTCACGGTGATTGGTCTTTCGAGACCGACAAGGACTTACCAGCTTCATCAGAGCAAATAGCCATCATCAAGTGCTTGTTCGATCGCCTCTTAATCCTTGTTCACACAGATACCAAAGCCACTATTCCGCTGGGTGCAATCTGTGATGCAGTTAGTGGCTGTTCGATTCCTTTAGAATTCCTACTGCCCAGTGATGTTCTTCCTGAAGACTTTCATCGGGATGACGGGGAGGAGCGTCGAATTTTCACCACGCAAATTCAATTCATCGAAGAGTTGTGCGCGATGACCGAAAGACTAAGATTCTGTCCTCCACATGAACGAAAGAAGGCGTTGCGGCGTGAATTACAAGATCTTGAATTACCAGAAGGAGCTTTCTGCCCCCTTGGGTCGTGCGATGACCCACTACAGCGACTCCTTACGATTGCAAAGGAAGAAGGGACGGTTTTTACGACTCGTGCACGCGCACCAACGCTGATTTTCTTCGAGGTTGCGAAGCTTGCGACTGCAAACGAAAAGAGTGCGTGGTTACACCGTGGTCGATCGCTCACATTCAGCATTCAAAACGACATGGGCAACGATTCCGAGGAACTAATTGATGTAAATGGGCTTGAAGTGCTGGTCCCTGCTAGTGAGGTTGAATTTGCAAAAAATGCTATTGAAATGGCCACAAGCAGCGATATTGCGCAAGTAATAGCGATGGATACATTTTCTGGTGATGAAGCTGACGACGATGATTCTACTAACGAGTCTGATACCAAGAAGAACGCAATGGATGCTGATTTGTCGAGTGGACAAGGGGACGATAGCGATTCGGAAGAGATGAGAGATCGTGTGTCTTCCGATCCTCCTCCATCACTGGTCGCTCTGGCTCGAGCTGTTGGTGCCAAAAAGAAACGAAGTCGCCGCATTCGGTCAGGCTCGCTGATGAACTCGACCACGAAGTCCTTGGATTCCATCATTGCGTCTTGTGCTGACACAATCAAGATTCGACGAAGGCGCTCGATCAGTGAGGGATCTGGATTCATTGGTCTTGAAAGATCACAGAACAACAACTTCGGCTCGATGCCCAGCGAGGTCGAGAATTTTACAGATGATCAACTGATTTCCATGGCCCAAAACATGGAGATCAGTATGTTCGAAAGCCACCCCTCTGGCCATGGCACCTTTACGGGCAAACAAGTTGTAGACTGGATGACAAAGAACGAAATCGTATCGGACAAGGCACATGCTCTTTGGCTTGGAAGTGAGCTCCTCCGTTGCGGGGCTCTCGAAAAGACCTCGCTTTCATCCAACTCTTTCAATGGCTTTGCGGCCGATGACGAGACGTCGTATCAATTGAAGAGCGAGTCTAGCACAATTACCCAATCTGACGAGCGCCGCCATACTCTTCAGTATGATGATGCCTCACCGGTGTTGGAGCAGTCCCCGAGACCAACGCAAGAACCAGAATCTTCTGATCATCAGCAAACACTAGTTCGCACTTCCTCGCGAATTATGCTCAAGCCTCAAGAAAATAAAGTGGACATCGCTGACTTAGCTAATGCTGTAGATGCAAACTTGACGGGAACAAGTGAAAGTGCTCCGAACTCGGCATCCAAAGCTCCAAGGCCACTTCAGGAATACCTAACGGGTTCCTCTGACGAAAGGCGTTCTATCGCCTCGAACGTACATGGTGGTTCGTTAATTTTGAAATTCGAGCCTGAAATGGCTCTTGCTGCGATGAACTCGGTTGAACAAGCGATGCAACAATATGTACTTCCTCAAGAAGGCGTTGCAAACGTTGCTCAACTTAACGAAGACCTCCTCGTACTGAGAGAACAGCTGAATATTGTATACGAGTACGTCATCGACAAGCGGATGCGTCTACACGTTGCGGTGGAATCTGCGTTTGGGGAAAGCTTTGAAGAGAAAAGAGAGCGTTTGCGCGAAACATCGTCTCACGTCGTGGGATCGGAGGCAACGGGCTGGGATTGTGTCGCCTTCATTGTCAAGTCTAACGATGATCTGCGCCAGGAAGTGCTGTGCCAGCAAATAATTCGACAACTGCAGGATATTTTCCAAAGTGCCGATTTGCCTCTTCGTCTCTTGCCATACGAGATCATTGCGACTTCCGCATCCACCGGTATGATTGAGTACGTCAAGAATGCGGTGTCCCTTGACGCATTGAAGAAGCGAGGAAGCTACACCACACTTGCAGACCACTTCATAAAAACCTATGGCCAAGCAGATTCTGCAGCGTACAAGACCGCGATGACGAATTTTGTACGGAGCATGGCTGCTTATTCGTTGGCGTGCTACTTCCTGCAGATTAAGGATCGGCACAACGGCAACATCATGATTGATAGCGATGGTCACGTTGTCCACATCGACTTCGGTTTTATCCTTGGTATCGCTCCCGGAGGTCGGTTCAGCTTAGAGACGGCACCATTCAAACTGACGGGTGAGATGGTAGACGCCATGGGAGGAACTCAGTCAGACTACTTCAAGGCCTACGTCATTTTCCTCATCCAGGGCTTTTTGGCTCTCCAGGTACTTATGCAGGCTCATTGTGTGGTTATTGCTATGCTTTTGCTGACCATGTGCTCTGTTTTCTGCCGTATCCAGCAACATGCCGATACAATTTTGATGATGATTGCGATTATGGCTCAAGAGTCTTCGTGTCCGTGCTTTTTGTCCCAGAACCCACGCGACATTCTAAGCACCACCAAGCAGCTTTTCCGCCTCGACTACGATCAAAGCCAAGTCATTAAGCACGTGATCGGACTTGTCCGTCGCAGCCACAACAGCTATCGTACACGCCAATACGATGTTTTCCAGCGGATGACCAATGGTATCCTTCCCTAGCAGTCATGTCACTTGTGTTAGATTTAGATGGAGGCAAGTGAAACAAAAACACGTATATATGAACAAGTTCGGTAAGCCCGTATTCGCAAAATTCACCCCACGGGGCTTGTTGTGGTTTGCATTCCACAGATTCTCTACGCCTTCTTCGCTTTGGGTGGGCGGCCCCGCGGGCGGGTAGTTTTAGCTTTCGCTTTCTTGGGGGACGAGAACGGGTTCTTGGATGATTTTTTCAGCTTGGCCACTGGCATATTTCCAAGTGAGAAGCGATTCCGAGAAAGCGAAGGCGCCAACACACTGTTGGACTCTTGCGCTGTGCAAAATGAACAAAAATGATTAGTAAGTCAGGTATTTGTCCTTAGCATTCGTAGGAGGAATAGTACCACACGTACACATTTGAGTGAGCTCAGAAGAAGGTATGTCTGACTCTTCTGTTTCTTGAGAGCTATCAGCTGCAGGATCTGTGCCTGTGTTCTTCATCGCCTTGTCTTTCTTCACAACTGATGCCATCTCGTCTTCATCGGTATCTGCAAGACATCCCACACGTGTGAGTTCATCACCTAACTGACGCCACACTGTAACGTTAAATCCTAACCGTTCTTGGTCAGGTCAGCCAAGAGACTCTGGGAGTAGTCCAATTCCTCTTCATCTGAAGACGAAGACGAGCTGTTCTCAACTGGAGCAGCAATTTTCGGTAAGTGTTTTGCCGATTTCACAACAGCAGGGACTTCGTCGGAATCGGACGAAGACTCGGTGGCAGTGCTCTCAGACGACTTTGGTGTCTGCTTGGCCTTCTCCGGTTTGGCTGGTTCGTTCATGTTCTTGATACGCTCGGCTTCTGCCTTCTCTGTCGCGAGTCGATTCTTCGTCGCCTCTAAGATTTTCTGGAATCCCACCTTCGGCTTACTGACCTTGTCCTGAGCTTCATTACTCTCGACAGAGGTTAGCTCATCACCTTGAATCGATGTACTGGAGCTAGAGCTAGACCCTGACTCAGTCTTAGCAGTCGCGGCCTTCGTCGGCGCGGAGACCGTAGTAGTCTTTTTAGACTTTGCAGACGCCTCCTTGGGTGACTTCTCTTTCTTTGCCCGCTTGGACGCTGGCTTTTCAATGTCATTAGAATCGAGTTCAAGCTTTTTCTTCGACTTACGTGTAGTCGACGTACTCTCGCTTGCAGTAGACGAGTCATCCTCAGCCTCGGACGGAGGCTTGGTAGCAGCTACTTTATTCTTCACTGTCTTCGCCGTCTTGATTTCGAGTTCTTGTATTGCAGACTTTGCTTTTGGTGCAGCCTTCGTGACAGCCTTTTTCGTTGTTTTCTTTTCCTTGGAATCGGTTTGCTTGCCCGCAGCAGCTTTCGCTTCTTCGACCTTTTTGGTTTCAGACTTCGCAGCACTCTTCTTCTTCTTTGCTGGTGGTTCAGCGACATCCGAGACGTTGCTACCGTCAGCCGTAGAGTCCTTTTCGCTGGCTTTGCGGGTTCGCTCACTCTTCGACGACTGTGCTTTCGTTTCAACAGCAGCTGCTGCGTTGTGAAGGGAGTTCACAATCAAAGCAGCACCAGATTCAGCTGCATCGTGTTTCGCGGCTAGCATCTTCTTCAAGAGAGCGTTTTCCCTCTTTTTCGGAGCAACCTTCTTGGACGCCTTCGTTGACTTGGTATCTTCCTTTCCAGCAACAGGTTTTTCAGCAGTAGGTTTTTCCGCGTTGGTGGTCTCGTTTTTCGTCGACGTTTTTGCAACCGGGGTCTCCTTGGACGCAGTCTTTTTCGGTTTGACGCTCTCTTTCGTGACAGCCTTTTTCACCTCAGTGCAACCCTTCGTGGCCTTCGTAGACACTTTATTTTCCTTTGCCACAGGCTTCTTCGCCTCGGTGCTTTCCTTGGTAGTCTTGGTCGCAACCTTCACACCCTTAACCTCTTTCGTGGCCTCCTTCTTCGCCTCGGTCTTCTCCTTCGGGACCTTCGGAGTAGTCTTTTTCGCATCGTGGTTCTCCGTAGTCACCTTCTTCTCAGCCTTCTTTCCAGCCTTCTTCTCGTGAGTGGTCTTCTCCACAGCGTCCTGCTTCTTGTCGTAAACGACCTTCTTTGCGGCAGGCTGCTCCTTGTCCGCGATCAGCTTGGGATCATGGTGCTTGTGTTTCTTGGCTCCTTCGTTAATCACAATGTAAATCTGTTCCATGTTCGTGAACACGTTGCCCGCCTGCACGTTCTTGGCCAAATCCACGAAACAGTGCGGCGACTGCTGCCGCATCTTGGCATGCGAACGACGGTCCACTACCATCTCGGGAGAGACGCACTTCTGAATGCGCAAGTCGCGGCTGAGCGCCGGCAGGTGCGGGAACACGCGCGAGTACTCGTCCACGATGAAGCCTTCGAGGTCTGCGATGGTGCGCAGGCGCGGCGTCTGCACGAGCAGCATGCGGTCCTCCTCCGGCAGCATGGCCAGCAACACCATCTCGCCCTCCATTGTCGTCAGTGCGCTCGTCATTGATACGTGGGCAAAAGACCTTGCGCCTCCGCGGTCGTTTAAGTAGGAATGAATGGCTGACGAGTATTAAGTCCGTAATTTGGACCGGCCCAATTTACCAAATTGGTATTACATATTCGAGGCACCATCTTTATTTTGAGCGAAACCAAAATGGACCAAAAAGTCCTTAATAGCCACAAAACTTTAGGTACACCTACATTTTTGGTCATTCATGTAGCTCAGCCGTTAGACGATGCTATAATAGAGCAATTTTGTTTCTGGAACACCCCTAAAAGTATATTTAAAAATTTAAATATAGAACCTTTAATGCCAGACTTCAACAAATCCGCAAACATCCATAGATAAATAAAGGGTAATTACCAGTCGATGTTCCTGCAACGTCGCTGTTCGTAGTTCGTAAGAACTATCGATAGACGTGTTGGAAGGGTGCCCCGGTATTTCTCATCGGTTTTCGCCCCGGTATGACGCTTCAAACAGCGATTGGCTCGGAACTCACCTTGCCATTCCAACCGGTTTCCCACCCGTACAAATAGGAAATGGCTCGGAATGGTCGCCCCCTCCAGATCGGTATGCACTAACGTAGTGTGTCGCTGCAACCACAACAGAATTCACCCC
>KV742457.1:1035-27045 GCA_000468175.2 Phytophthora cryptogea
TGGACGGCGTGACGAATCCGAGCGCTCGGACCACGGGCACTTTCATGGTCGCCACCATGGACAGCTCCTCCAGGCTCTTTCAGCTCTCGGATGTGCTCGCCGGTGTGCCCATATCGTCTTCAACGCTTGTCGGTGCTGATGTGGCGCCAGTGAGCTCGGACGCGGGCGTGGCGGGCTTGGCCGCGGTGGCCTTCACGAGCGCCGTGGAGCTGTCCGTNGGCAGCTTGGTCAAGGTGACGTTCCCGAGCGATTTCCGAGTGGTGTGCACGGCGTTGTCGGACGCCACCAACATTGACGGCACCGTGACGATGGACGCCACCGACCCCATTGCAATTGTCGAGGTCGTCAACACGCCGGTGGCGGTCGGCGCGGTGGTGTCATTCAAGTTGGACGGCGTGACGAATCCGAGCGCTCGGACCACGGGCACTTTCATGGTCGCCACCATGGACAGCTCATTGTTTTTGTATGAAGAATCGGACCCGATTAATGGCGTGACGATTGTGGCGACAACGCTGACTTTGGCTGTCGTAAAGATTGATAACTTGAATGGAGGCGCGGTAGGCACAGCCACCGTAGCATTCAGTAGCGCTGTCGAGCTACCCGTTACCAGCTTGATCAAGGTGACATTTCCAAGCGACTTCCAGGTTTCATCCACGGCCGTGACGGATGCCACGAATATTGATGTCAGTAGTGGGGTGCAGGTCGCCGGCTGTGTGGTAACTATAACGATTGCGAGCACTTCTGTGGCAAATGGTGTTGTCTCGTTCAAGCTGGATGGAGTGACGAATCCAGGAGCCAAAACAACAGGAGCCTTCGGCGTGGAAACAATGGACAGCTCGCTACTACTATTTCAGCAGTCGGATTTGATACCCGGGGCAACTATTGAGAGCACAACGCTAGCTGATGTTACCGTGACACCAGGCAGTTTGGAAGCAGGTGTGAAAGGAACGGCAACAGTGAAATTCACAAGCTCAGTCGGCCTGCCTGTCGGTAGCCTGGTGAAAATCACGTTCCCAAGCGATTTCTCGGTAGCAGCAACGACCTTGTCTTCAGCATCTAACATGGACGGAGACAGTGCTATCCAGACGGCAGGCTCAGATGTGACGGTGACGATCTCGAATACCGCTGTGGTTGCAGGAGCGAGTGTATCGTTTGAGCTAGACGGAGTGACGAATCCAGGCGCCACGACGACGGGGAAGTTTGGAGTGGCGACAACAGATAGCTTGTCAAACATATTTGAGCAGGCGATGACAATTAGTGGTGTGACAATTGAGAAGACGACACTGGCGGGTGCCGCCGTGACACTGGATAGTTCGAACGCGGGTGTAGTTGGCAAAGTAGCCGTCTCGTTCACTTCTGCAGTTGCTCTACCTATGGGAAGTTTCGTCAAGGTGGAGTTCCCAGACGATTTTCAGGTTGCATCTACAGCACTGTCAGACGCCACCAACATTGATGGCACCGTCGCAGTGTCCGGCACGGAGGTGATCGTCACAATCACCACCAACGCCGTAGCGTTGGGTGCTGTGGTGTCGTTTAAAGTGGACGGCGTGACGAATCCAGGGGCCAAGACGACGGGCCCCTTTGCAGTATCAACACTGGACACTTCGTCCAACCCGTTCCAGCAATCTGACCCGGTTGCTGCAGTAGCAATCAAAAGCACGACATTAGTCGGTGTTTCCGTTCAAGCGACTAATGACATTGCTGGCGTGGAGTCAAGTTATCAAGTCTCCTTCGAGATGAATGCTGCTGTACCTGTGGGTGGGTATATTATTCTGATGGTGCCAGTGGACTATACATTGGCCGGAAGCATTACGCTCGTTGATACGGCTCTCTCGACAACGTGGGATGGAACGATCAATGGCCAAGGAATAAAGTTCAAGGCCTTATCGTCGTATGCTGCTGGCCCGCACACTGTACAAGTCGAGTTTCTTGAAAACCCAGGTAAGGTTGTTGTGTACTGAGATGAGATAGTAAATGGTTCTCATGTGTCTTTGCGTGCAGGAGTATCAACGACCGGAACGTTCACCTTGTCCACGACGGATGCAAATGAGTTCCTTCTTGAAAGTGCGGATTGTGGAGGTGTTCAAATTGTGCCGGGATCCATCACGGATGCTGTTCTTACCCCACAATTGGCACATCCGGGCATAGTTTCGCGTGTGGATGTTTCTTTCACTGCGTCCGCGGGTCTTGCGGAGGGAAGTCGTTTAGATGTTTATCTTCCTCCCGGCGACTACAATGCGGCGGTGCCCATTTTATCTGTTTCGATAGCAACTCCGTCGGGACTGAGTGCTACAGCCTCATGGGATAACACCAACACAGCGATCGGGATCTCGCTCACGAGCCCGACAACGATCCCACATGGAGCTGCTGTAACTTTACAAGTGACGGCTTTAAAGATGCCTCAATCCATTCGCGCTTTATCGTTGGGAACGATTGAGAGTTCGAATGCTGGTGGCTTGCAACTGGACAAGTCTAGCACATTGACGTTGAGCGCTATCACTGCTGTTACGGGACTTCCGTGTTCGTGGGCAACGGAGACGCCAAATCCTGGCATCACGTCGAACGTGCTAGTCACGTTCCAAACCAATGGAATGATCCCCATCGGTGGCAAAATTGTCTTGACGCTGCCAGTAGCCGACTTTTACGCAGACTCTGTTGGAAACGCGCCCTCCGTCGTGTTCAAGACTCCCAGTACTGTTGTCGTTGCTGTGTCTACATGGGATAAAACGACGAATACCCTTGAGATAGTGATTTCAGGCGATTCAATCCCAGCGTACAAGACTGGCGTCCAAGTGAAGATCCTGAAGCTTGATACGCCCATGTCCGTTCGAACAGTGTCAAGAGTTCCAGCCTCATTGACGACATTTGATCCTCTTGGGATTGAAATTGACGGACCAAGTGTACTTCAGCTAGACGCTATTACTGCAGGATTTATACTGGGGAGTCGTCTTTGGACTGCCGTGAATGCTGTTCCTGGAGTGACAAGTGCTCAGACGGTGAGCTTTTCCATCACCGGTAGAATGGACCCTGGTGGGAAGTTTGAGTTTACGCTCCCGGATACGCAGTGGGCGATGGCAGCAACGGCCGTTGCTACATTCACGTCACCAAATCTTGGCGCTGTTGGGTCTGTGGTCTGGAGCGCACCGATGAGAATGATGACCATGACATTGACCGGTACGACCTCAATTCCTGCCTATTCCAGCATAACGCTGACCATCAAAGACGTCACGAATCCTCCCAAAGAAACTGGAATCAATAATGCTTACCTCACGACTCGAGCTTCTGATGACAGCATCATTGACGGACCTGACACGATTTCCGTTATGACTATTTCTCGAGGGGCATTGACCGGATCAAAGTCGTGGACGTCTGTCACAACAGCGAGTGCAAGTATGAAAAGCGACCAACTTTTAAGTTTTACTGTGAGTGGTGCTTTACCAAGCGGTAGCATCATTTTAGTTACGCTTCCTGGTGGTGGCTGGCGAATGGTGGATAATTCTTTGGTGTCCGTGTTGTTTTCACTGCCTACAACAGGAGTAACAGTTCAGTCTGCAACGTGGTCTGCATCAACGTACGAGCTACGAATTGTTACAAGTGGCGACCTAGCCGAAGCCACTCCTGTGAAATTGTTAGTGACAGATATGATCAATCCGTTTTCAAGTTCAGTCGCGACTGCATGCAGTGTAGTCACGATGCTGGCAGACTCAGGTGTCGTGGATGAATCCAAGGATATCGCCATTAACCCGATAATTAGCGAGGTGTTGCCGGCGGAAGGTTCATGGACGTCGACCAAATCTACCCCCGGCGTTTTATCCACTCAAACGCTCACCTTCACAACAGGAGGAAAACTAGAGCCAAACGCAAAATTCTGCATCACGGGAGACATCTGGACTCTGATGGCTTCGACTTCTGCCTCGTTATCGGTAGCTGGGAGTGCGTCTTCATCGTTACTGAAGTTGACATTTGACAAGACCAGTAGTACGCTGTGCATGCAGACGCCCGTGGGGATTGACTTTGTGACGGATGTTTCCGTTGTCTTGACCGACATTTTGTCTCCTCAATCGGTTCGTCTTGACCGAACGGAACCGTTGGCAATTCACAGTCACCTGGGAGGTGACGTGAATTCGGGCCTCATTCGGCTCAATGCAGTCACGGAAGGCGCGCTGACGGGCCCGTTAACTTGGAAAACGCTCTTTTTCACGCCTGGACCCGTTGCTGGACTCAAAACTTCTGCTAACCTTGCTCTGAAAACCACAGGGCGAATAGATGCTGGCGGGTATTTTATGCTTGAGCTTCCTACGGCGTGGGCCATGGCGTCTACGTGCGAAGTAACATTTGTAACTCCATCAATTCTCTGCAAGGCTCAGTGCAACCAAAACAAGGTCAGTATCCTCTTGCAGGACAGTCTGGACGAGGCCACCAGCGTGGACATTTTGTTCGTTGGGGTGTATAACCCACCGATCGTGATACCTGAAGGAACAGCTTCAGTTTGGACGCTTGCTCCGGACGGAGGGAAGATTGATGAGAGTGACGGAGTTACAACAGGCGCCGTCATGTGCGCAGTGACAGCGATCACAAACTCTGGGGACCATCTCGTGGCCGTGGCGGGTGTCTCCAAAACGTTTACTTTTCAAGGTTCTTCTTTGGCACAAAACGACGTGATCAAGTTCGTAGATGCCAGCACTACCAGTGATTCCAACTGTGGGGCGTCAACTACGGGGCAATCGGACGTTGGTGGCATTAGTGTGAAGTATCTCGGTGCGAATCAAGAAGTTACATTGAAATTCACTCAGTCGTCTCCTGATGGGAAACCATTCGCCATTTGCTACAAGTTTGGTGACAACCCGTTCAAACTGTACCCGACGCTAAGTATTACTGTCAAAGAGATAACTTCCGTCACGGCTGATGCAGGCTCTTCCGACCTTGCAGTGGCAGATTTTGTCAAAACTTGGAATTTTGATGGCAACGGGATCCTGACTGGTGATCAAGTGCGGTGGATTGATCTGGATGTGGTGGAAAGCGCGGCGTATGTCTCGACTCCGCCTGATTGTCTTGACACTTCGACCCTGGCTAAACTATCAGCTCCGACCTCAGGGACTTTAACTGCTCCTGAAGACGACTACACGCGTGTTGTTGGAGTGAATAGTGCTTCGTACGCATTTTCTGTAGAAAGTAGTGGGAAAACTTACTGTCTTTGCTACAAGTTCGGCAACGAGCCGTTCAAAGTTTACCCGTCAATGAAAGTGCAGGTGAACCATCTTCGATCTATCGAGGCGACAACCACAGGGAACGACACTGTCGCGGTGGTGAACGCCCCAAAAATGTTCATGTTCTTTGGCGATGGGGTGTCGCTGAACGATCAACTGTATTTTGTTGAAAAGGGTAGCGTGGCTTCCTGTGCAGAAAGCAACAATGACCCAACGTTACAATTGACGCACTCGATCAATGAGCAAGTCCAAAGCACGTTGTTTATCAACGGAGACTTCGTTACTGGCGTCAATTTCGAGGCTTCTGCAGCTGGAATGGTCGTCGTACCATGCTTTCAATTCAGCATGGAGCCGCATCAACTGTATTCTGACATTCGATTGACCGTGAAAATGGTAACGAAGTATACAGGAACATTGGGGTCGCCTCAGTTGGCGGTGGCAGATATACCAGAACCACTTACGTTCCTTGGATTCGGATTAAACGGAGGTGACAAAGTGCGGTGGATTCTGCGAGGCGAAGAGGACTGCGAGAGCAGCCTTGCATCGTTAACGCTGCCGTCTACACAGGAAGTTGTAGATACTATCACGCTGGATAACAACAATGCCGGACTTTTCAGCTTTACGAGTACTCAGAGCGATTTCAATCCGGTACTATGCTACAAATTTGGAGAGGAGAACTTCATGCTGTACCCCAGCATTTCTATCGGCATCGGCACAATTCGCGGCAAAGCGGCACTCACGGGAGCTAACGATGTCGCAGTGGTGGGTTCCAGGAAGATTTTCAACCTCTTGGGGACGAACCTTGCGGTGGGTGACCGAATTGGCTGGACGTCGGTGCTTGACTCGACTCCTCCCTGCTCCAAGTTGAGCTTGCTCATTCCAAACCCTCTGACCACCGACAACGACTATCTCTCGTATCTCACCAGCGATAATACGCTTGGGGTTTCTATTGCGTCACTAAGTTCCGGTGAACGTGTGTACTTGTGCTATGGATTCGAACGGGAACCATTCAAGTTGTTCGCTGATCTCTATCTGAATGTCAAGAGTGTAACCAATATGCGTGCAGTGACTGCGAGTCCCAGCGTTGCTGTTGCTGGCGCCATCAAAACTTTTTTGTTTGACGGAGACGGAGTAGCAACTGGAGATTTCGCAAAGTTTGTTTCGAGTGAAAGTGACGATTGCTCTGTGCCAGGCGTCACTCTGCTGAATATCATGAAGGAGTTTGACGACTTCGACGAGATGGCCATGTATTTGTATGAAATTGGAGACAGCACCACGACAGGAAGTTTCCAAGTGAGTTCGGACAAGAGCTCGGCGGGATTGGGTCGCGCTCTTTGCTATCGTTTTGGTGTGGAGCCATTCGCATACTACGAAAACTTCCGAATCGATGTCAAAACCATTTGGGGACTGCATCGAACTGACAAAACTGTTGGTGGTCAGGATAATGTCATGGTAGTGAATGAGCCCAAGCAAATTACTATCGACGGAGTCGGCATGAGCGTCAAAGACGCCTTAAAGTTTGTCAATGCAACAGCCGATAGTACTGATGCCGATTGTGTGCATCTGCTTGCAAAGGGGCAGAATGACGGGCGGCTGCAGGTGAGCGCTGATCTCACAGTTTGGCTTCCCTTTGACTCTGGGTCTGGAGGAGGCACATGGGCGCTCTGCTACAAGTTCGATGATGAACCTTATCGCCTCTACCCCTCGGTAGCAGTGACTGTGAAACAAATCACAGCGCTCTTAGACTACACTTTTCAAGACATCGAGAGCTTGGGGGCCGTTGCTACTATTGGACATCGAAAGCAGTGGAAACCAGTGGGGTCAGGCATTCTGGCGGGTGACACGGTGAAAATCGTCCCTCAAAGTGTATCGTCCAGCTTTGCTTGTGGAAAAGCGGACGCCAACGCTGCTCCTGGTACTTCGGTTATGACGGTAGGGGCGAAGTTGACGTTTGCAGGGATCATTTCCGCCTACCCGTCTTCTACCAGCGACGTGTATCACTTGTGCTACCAGTTCCAGGATGAACCATTCACGTACATTCGAGGTTTTACGCTAGCCACGTTCGGGATCATGAACTTAGACCGCACTGTTGTACTTGCAAGTGCAACGACTAGTGCTCATATCACTGGCTTCCGCTTATCGGACACGGACGAAATGGGCTGGACAACGAGCTCTACAAGCTGCAGTTCGATGCTTGGACGCACGGAAGTCTCGGGGTCCAAAGCCAATATTTTCTTCGAGAACAGCTACTCTCTGCTGTATTTGTGCTATAGTTTCGATCGTCAGCCCTTTGACGTCTTCAAAACGGTGGCTTTAGCTGTAACCAAAGCAGAGATTTGGTCTCCTCAGACAGTGTCGATCATCGCGGATCAAACGACAGCAATTGATGTCTTCGGTACTTTTGAAATCACACAAGGCACTGACCAAATTGCGTGGGTTCCTTCCGATGTTGTCGCCTGTTCCAGTGACGTCGTCGCACTGTACGCGGACGTCATGCAAACGTCTGTGAAAAGTGTGGCCAAGTCCCAGTCGATCATGCCTCGTGCAGGAGACGCCACTTTCAACGCAAAATACGTTGCACCGAGTAGTTCGAGCGGGGTCACAGCGACCGACAGCTTCTCGACTTGGAAACTTTGTTATCGCTTCGGCACCACGCCAAATTACCTCATGTTTGGAGATGTATTGTGCACAGTCCTCAACATTGTTCAAGTGCAATTGATCTCACTAGACCCAACCAGTTCGGGAGCCGTGATGAAATTCGAGTTTGACGGTATCGGAATGCAAGACTTCGATGCAGCAAAATGGGTCGATGCGTCGGCGGCTTCCACTGATGAACACTGCAATAGTTTACCTACGATTGGTGGTAGCAAAGTCACAGACGTCGTGAACTCGAGAGCCACCGTCACGTTCACAGAGGAAAGCACTGCGATGGCTCTCTGCTACCGATTTCTTGGTCACGCGTTCAAATTGTACGCGAATATTCCGATCCAGAGCTCAATTAAGTCTTCACCAAGCACCGATCAGAGCGAGACTGGAGCAATATCGACAAGCTACGACGAGGAAGCGATTGCGGCAGCCAGCGACCAATACACTGCAAGCAGAGATATTGCAACGGTATCGTTGACACTTGACAAGGACATTAATGAGATTCCGGCTGGATCAATCGCTGAAAGGGATTTCAAGGCATCGTTCGTTGCAACGCTGGCGACGTCTTTGGGTATTGACCCTTCTCGAATCCAAATCACGGAGTTGGTGGCAGGTTCTGTCGTGGTGAACTTCCAACTCTTAGCTTCAGACAACCCTGCAGATCCTTCGGTTAGTGAGGCCGTACAAGACCTCCACTTCCAGCTTGCTGACTCAAACAGCAATCTACTCAACGGCAACACAGTCGTTGTGAAGAACCCAGCCACAGCACTTAGTGTTGCATTGACAACACCACCAGCACCCACAACTTCTTCTGTAGCAATTCAAGCTCTCGGGTACCAGTCGAACGGACTCTTCTCGTTCGTGAGAAGTATTTACAGCGTCACGGAAAAATCGTCAACGCTCGTGATCCCTATCACGAGGCTTCAAGGCACGGCCTCAGTCATGTCGATCACGGTGCAAATCCAAACGGTAGGGACATCAGCGATCTATGGGCAAGACTACGATTTCCTAGCGTCCGCAACTTTCGATGGGAGTTTAAAGCTGCTGCATCTGAATTTCGAGATCGGTCAGGCGCTGCAAATGATCGAACTCGATATTCTGGACAACGACGTCAAAGGAGTTCACTTCAAAACTCTTTTGTTGGCTCTGCAAAACCCTTTGACGCCCGGAGCAATGTTAGGCTCGACTAAGGAGACTGTCATCCGTATTTATGACTACGACGAAGGTCTAGTGTTGGCGAAATCGAGGTTTACGACAGACTCGGCGGAACTAACCAACAAGCAAGAAGCTTTGCAGGGCTGGCAGGTTATTGCAAATGGAGCAAACCCCCTTCGCGTGGATAGCAACGGGTTGTTTGCGGTTGATGAGGTGCTGAGTGAAGCCGAATACAACCAAAAATGCGACCTTGCAGCCCCCACTGGCGTTTGCACGTATGCTTGTGAACTCGGTGGTGGACTTACGACTTCTGGTGGGCTTGGGTCGACTTACAACGTGCTGGTTCTCGACGGAGACGACTACACTGCAAGCACCACTGGGATCAGTGCGTTCCCTACGGAGGCATTCACGGTATCACTTTGGGTCAAAACAACGCAGATGGATCCTAGTGCTTGCCTGTATTCATACGCGGTGAACTCTGCACAAGCACCATCCGTACCAATGGCACTTTGCAACCCTTCCAACCTCCAGTTCTTCGTCAACGCTGAGAGTGATGCGAGTGGTCTTGCCACGTTCGTGAATATCAGCGATAACGCCTGGCATTTCCTCGCAGTCACGTGGAATTCGGCGGATGGCCGAGTACGCGTTTTCGACAATGGTATGCTGGTGTTCGACGGAGGACCGTATCGAGAAGGAAAGACGGTCATGTCGAATGGCTTCTTGGTGGTTGGGCACTTGACTCTCTCCAGTGCGCTAAAAGCTCCGTGTACATCAGCTAGATCAGTGAACTCTGCAGCTAATACTGCCACTGGTGCTCTCCTTCCGGAAGTTACAGAAGATGTCAAGTGTGATGTGCTCTCGAGCAGCGGATTCAAGGGCCAGGTCCAGCATATTCACGTTTGGTCACGAGTACTCGCTCGTACGGAACTTCTCGGAGAACTCGCGTGGCCGCTTCGCGTTGTCAGCAATGGCCTCGTTCTTGGTTGGAACTTCGACTCGTCCTTCTTGCTGCAAGGAGGTCGAGTCGTGAATGATCTGTCCATGCAGGGCCAAGAGCAGAAGAATATTGGTGTACTGCATTGCACGAGCCAGAACGCCACTTCATTGCAATTGGCATCAACTCCAGTATCAAACACTTCCAGTACTGGTATCAGTGGATGTCTGCGTCGTGGTGAGGTGCCGCGGCTTGATGACACCTTCCCGTGTGGTCCCGTATTTTCCAACGTTTGGTACTTCTCGGCTCCTCCGACGTTCATTACCAAATTGAGTGCTGCATACGGAGGTCGCCTTCAGTTCCGACTCCTTGCTCCGAGCTTTAACGGGTCCCCACGTCCTCGTCGTGGACAAATTACCATTTTCGGCAAAGGTGCCGATGGAAAAGTGACCCAAATCTCCACAGCACTGGGCTCGTTTGATCTGCCCTCAGCCTCGCGTTGGACATACTACTCGGTGGTTTTACGCGAAGACTTTGGATGGATCACGGAGCCTGACGGGGTTTCACTAGCTGCTGCAACGTTTAAAGCTGTGCTTAATGGTGCCACAGCTCTATGGATTCGAGGTGATATCTGGGGATATGATTCCTCTGGACCTGGTCAAGAAGTTGTGTACATCAATGACATTGTGCTTTTCGCACGGTGAAAAGCCCATTCCGAAGTTTTACATGTAGAAAATTATTTACCTTGGAAGCAGCGATCCAGAAAAACTGCGTGGTGCGTGCAAGTGTGTTGCTACCTTCGATAAGACAATACCAAACTTCGTAGTTTGAAATGTATTATTTCTTGACCACAACAATTTTTGCTTCTTTCCTTTCACGAACAGCTTGCAAAAAGGTCCTATGGATCAATGTTAGGATGCAACAATAGGTGCAGCACATACGGACACTCCAGAAATTCTCCTTCTAGCCGCACCAGCCCAATCGAGAGCACATCGTCCAGACTCAGGTCCCCAAATCGAGAATGTGTATCAACTCTGCGCCGTGCGATGACTGTCATGGACACTCTTTTCAGGCTTTCCACCTCCGTTCGGATCGCAGGAAATTGGGCATGTAAAGCAGCCAGGACGTCCGCCATGACGGCCGTAAACTCCATTGACTGATCTGTTTTGGCTCTGGCAGACAGCACCCGATACAAAGTTTCCACAGCGCTAGCGTAGCCGCTCATGTCATCAAGCAAACGTTGTGTCACCTCGTCATCTCCGAACTTCTCAAAGACATCGAAGTTTTGCACCTTTGGGCGAGAAAGAATGGACGTTGGAGCTTGGTAGATCCGCTGCGACGACCGAAGCAGAAAGTCTACCACTGGGGTGTAAATTGTTGTGGAGCAAATAGCAATGACCCAGCACTTGGGGGCGTTCACAACGTCACATAAAGTGTCCAAAGCCGAGTCAAACTCTGAGTGATAGTTCCCGCTTTCATGCTGAAGCTTTTGCAAGTTGTCCACGCATAGGACGACGCACATATCACGCTCAGCAGTACCAGTGATGGTTGACAGCATCGACATTACTTGTGTAGGGTGCTGATGATGCGCTGTCTTACGAGAAAATTCAGGCCAGGGCATCTCATTCTGGAGCTGGAACAACATCCGGGCTCCAATGGCATGTCCTCCATACGCGAACTGAAAGTTCTCTGCTGTTTCATTTTCAAACGGGATCTTGAAAGTGAAGGCGTTCTTCAGCAGCCTCAGTATCTCAGTGTCCTCAGTCTCTTGAAACAAGTGCTCTTTCACGAGGGTAGGAAACTCATCGAGCATTCGAGACTTGCCGGTTCCACGAGCTCCCCGAATCAGAAACAACGGGTGCATCTGGCTGCTATTAATGTCAGCTTTCCACGCTTGGTAGTGACATCGTACAGCACTTGCAATCGAGTTATTGTCCAGAGGGTTCTGGAAATCCCATTGCGCTCCCTCCGTTTCAACCAAAGGCTTAGGAGTGCACCACGAAAAGAAAATTTCTCCTGGCACCTTGACTAGAACGTGAATCGTCTCCGCTGTTGGAGCACCTTCAAACAAGTCGCCGATTGATTTTCTAGGGTCCTGTTCATCTTTCAGCAGTTCCTTCACGCGGTCGGAAACGACTTTACTGCGCATTTTAATCACATCAGGATCGTTCGGCTTCAACCACTCGCCGTCCTTCGTTTTTGCCATGAAAACTTGGATTTTCTCGATTTGACTCGCATCCGTGAACTGCTTCTTGTCATTAATCGCGGTCTTCAAATCGGCCACCGTCAAATTCCCATTGAGAACAACTGAGAACGCGTTTCCTCTGCTAATGGCAACGCACGTGAGTTTCGCCATCTTTCGTTGGGATGGAGGAGTCTAGAATGAGCATAGGAAACATTCAAAGAATGACGGGATCAAGTAACATCACTCCTGTTAGTCAGCGAAATTATTTCAAGCTCTAGAGATCACACGAAAATCACTAACAACATGCAACATCCACTACGTAACAGTTGCCGTCTACTTCATTACTCCGGTGGTTGTCCACCACGGTTTGTTTAGTTGCGGCGGCGGACCTTGCAGCCAGAAGTACTGGTCGTGGGTGCGTCCGTCGTGGGTGCGTCCGTCGTGGTCTCGGTCGTGTCGTTCACGGCGCTCTCATCGGTTGTGGTGTCGGTTGTGGTGTCAGTGGACGGATCCGTCGTGGTCGTCTCGGTAGAACCAGCAGTCGACACTTGATTTGAAGTGGTGGGGGCTTCCGTTGTCTCGGCAGCTTCGCTAGCCTCATCCGCAGTGTCACTTTGAGCAGAAATCTCCGTTGAAGGGGCCGCTGTCGTAGCGGTGGGGGCGGTTGTCGTTGCAGTCGAAGCAGAGGTGGTCGTGGTTGTGGTTGTGGCCGACTCGCTGGAGCTGCTCGTGGTCTTCGTACTGGAGCTGGACGTTCCGAGGTCGCTGGGGATACTGTCCTCCACCGACACTCCGTTGAACGACAGCACGTCCTGCTTGCCCGCCACCATGGCGACTGCACTGCCATCATTGGACAGCGTGAGTTGGCCAAAGTGGAACTCGTAGTCGGTCGGGACGGCGCTAGTGTACGTCTCCGTCTTGGTGAGTGCGAGTGCGTCGTCCCCTTCACTGAAGTACAGAGCCAATTTACCGGACGACACGGCAATGCCGAAGTTGTACCATGTTTTGGTCTTGAAGTCCGTGGACCAGCGGGTCTCGGTGCTGCCGCCCGTGTACCACACGAGCTGCACGGGGTCCACGGACGCATCGATGCGGATCTCGAACAGATGCGACTCTGGGAAAATGACCTGCCACGAGTACAAGTTGACGTACGCCTCCTCTTTCATGAGACTCACGCGGAAGAAGGTGGTGCCGGCCGTATTACCAGCCACGTCCTGTACGAGTTCCGAGCGGCGGAAGTTGGTTTGGCCACCGAAAATGGCTTCCGAGTCCACGGCGAGGGTGGCGACGCCCGTGTCGTCGTTGAAAGCGGGTGAGCGTCCGGTCTTGGAGACGGTCACCCACTGATCGGGACTCACGGTGCCGTTCTGCCGGTTGGTCAGGATGTGGGTCAGGTACTTGCCGGTGAGGGTGGCCACCGTCAGGTCCTGGAATCGACCGTCCCAGGGCAGAGCTTGGTCGTCAGCGGCCAAGACACCGGACGACAGAATGGCGGTCACGAACGCCACGCCGGACGCGAGGATGGAGGTGATGCGCGCCATTTGATGCTGGGAACGACGTGAGAGTGAGGTGGCGAAAGCTGCAATGGCAATGACCAGGATGGCATCGGGATCGGCAGTCTGATCCAGCTGAGACCGGCACATGGTAAAGGACTTGCACTCGGGTTCCCGCACGGCAGCTGGTGGCAGGCTCCACCCCCTTCAGCTGTACTTGTGCTACCAGGTGCCACGCAGGAATCGACAGCTCACGACATCGCCGGCACGCGATCAGGCCAAAGGCTGCAACTCACTGGGAGTGAGAAAGCGGTTCGAACGGCTGGAAACTCGTCGCTCATTCATGGCGCTACTATACTGTTCGAGCACAGCACCCCGGATACAATGTAGAAGTCACCCCACGGGTGCCTGAAAAGAAGTAGCTGTGCTCGACCCTATCGGCGGTCGCAGGGTCTACCAAACTACGCCATCTGTGGCTGAAAGGTGATTGCGAGCACCTCATTAAGTGTACAAAAATCTCTAGTTGTACTTGACAAACTAGTGCCTCAAGTCTGTTGGATGGCCAAAAATCTGTTGCCGTCGGAAGAGGCGTGCCCTTGACAGTCCAAATTGCCACGGATATATGTTTGAAGGACTGGTAGCGGTACACGCCTTGGGTTATTACGTGCCAGTTCAGTGCGCTAACCAACGTCAATGGTAAATCGTACCGGCGGAATTGAAGAGAACGCAAAAGCGTCGTGGGCGAATCGGCCACAGCAAAGGAGCCCAAGACACACGCATGGTTAAAACTGTATATAGTTCAGCTGGTAAACGTTTACAATTCCTTGGTCCAAGCTCCCGACTAACGTAAGGGATGACTTATTAACAGCAAGTCCTTGGAGCTGCACTACAGGACTGGATCGTGAAAGCTGACAAAAGTACACTTCAAATGGAATTGCGAGAAAGGCAGTGACAGGCTTCTGCACGAGTGCGTTGTTCACCACCAAAATGCATCGACTTGACTTGCTCCTTTGCTCCCAACTGCGTTCTCACTGATGGTCGTTAAAGGTGAACGATCGAGCCTCCTCCTCAGCAAAGACCAAGCTTCCTTCTTCCGATGGAGCTGGGGTCGGGGCGCCTGCATCAATCGCAGTCGCCTCCGCCGAAATGCCGTTAAACGACACCACGTCCTGCTTGACATTCATCTCCGGCGCGGGGCCACCCGTATTCGTCAGCAGTCCAATGTGGAAATCGTCCAAATTGCGGAGTGATCCCTCCACCTCCGTCTTGACGTTGAACACCAGCGCGTCCTGACCCGTACTCGTGTAGAACTCCAAGACCGTGTTGGCGCCATCCGCCGACTTTTCCACGCCGATGCCGAAGTTGTACCAGGTGCCGGGCACGAATTCAGTCGACCACTTGGCGTCGGTCGTGCCGTTATTGCGGTAGTACATCGTTGGCGGGTTCACGGACGCGTCCACGCCGATGTCGAACAGACCAGAGCCCATGAAAATCATTAGCCAGTCGTAGGAGTTGAGAAAAGCTTCAGGTTTCATCAAGCTGGCACGAAAGAAAGTGGTGCCGTCGGCGTTGCCCTCGATGGTTTGGAACAGATCGGACCGGCGGGAGTTAGTCCTGGTGTTATAGATGGCGTTGCCATCGACTCCGATCGCTAGGGCGCCAACGTCGTCGTTGTAACCTTCGGGACGGAACTGGTACTGCATGGTGATGTAGTCCGCCGGGTTGCCCTTGTTGCCACCATTACGCTGGGTGAAGATGGGGGTCAAGTACTTGTCCGTTAGCGTGTCGATTGTCAAGTTGTACGCGCGGCCGTCCCAAGGCAAGGCGTGATAGCCTGAGGTGGCAGCAGCCACCAGCGACGGCGACGCAAGTGCAGCGAGTCCGAAGATTGCGGATAAAACTTGCACTTGCATGTTGTCAAACGGAGTTGTGCCTGAAGGGAGGCAAATTGCAGAATGAAGTGCTGCTGCATTGGACAGAGTACAATGTCCAACGCGGAGCATAAAGGCATCATCATTTCGGTTATCAAGCTTCGCTGGGGAGCAGGAACAGGATCGGCACTCACCAGATTTGATCAGAACAAAGTGTTCGTCTCCTCGTGTTAAAGATCTAGGATACATGTACTGTACAATGCCCAAAGAGAGTCAGACTGTACTTCCCGAAGTTTCGAGTGTCGATCAAAGTGGATCGCTTGCGTGGTGGTGCACATGTCAGCCAAAACTTAATCCTTCACGCAATCGTGTGCAGATATTCAAATAAAGCAGCGAGTCGTGGATACGGTACCTCATCGCAACGCTAAGTAGAGAAATCGTCAAGGTTAGTTTTATCAGTGCCACTAAGGCCCTGGTGAAAACTGGAGGAGCTCTACCGCAATGAAGACATGATCGCTGACATGAAAACACTTAGACAGCAAGTTGGTCGCTGTATATTTCGCATCAAACTGTGCAGGGAGTTCCAGGTTGGCTGCACGACGCTACAATTCCGTCTCAACCTTGCATGGACTCCATCCGGATTGAGGAGATGCCGGGACCGTGTTTGGTAAGTTGCCAAATGTACTAGTCGATCTCACCACAGCCAAACTGTCGGACGAGACGTACGGTAGCGTACATTGTACACGGGATACATGCCGAAGCTGGAAGCCAAAGGAGGTGATTCACCACTGGTGAAGGACCGTCACACGAACAAGGACCTGCGGTACAAATCTTGTTTTTGAGTCCGCTTATCCACGGGTAGGGCGACGGGGCCAATCGCGGTCGTTAGCGTGTGTCTTGTCGCCTTCGGCACGTGTGCTGAGTCAGCAGCACTGCTGACTGGTCTGAATAGGGCTGCAGGCAAAACGTGAACAGTACTGTACATGATGAACGAAAACCGCAATCCATGCTCTAACTCAAGATTGAAAGTCGGTCAATACTCAAGTTTAAAGGGCTTCCAAGATGCAAGTTGAACCACATACACGTATTCATTTTGTATACCTTTGTCAGTGCACCAGCGGCTACTTTTGTATTGATACGGCACGTTGAACCACCGTGAATTATCCGGTTCGTGATTTGTCCTATCATTTATGAATAAATACTGTACATGTACTTCGAAGTGTACCGTGTATTGAGCAGAGCCTTGTTTTCAATCACTCGTTTGTCTCCTGCACCTGCAGCTGTTTGCCAGGCATCGCTTCAAACCCACGAGCAATGTTTCACATGGCGTGAAAACGATAATTCATTATGTGTGACCCGAATTGGTTGGCGCATATGGTGCATTATTATTCACGCAAGCGTTGTTCTCAAGAAATAGGAATCCGGGTACTGTACGTATTGCTTGTAGTTCATGCAACTTTTAGCGGATGCAAAGCATATTCCAATACGCGACAATTACGCTCGTCGACGTGAGGGGAGGCTAGCGAACAGCATCCGCATCCGTAGTTTGAGGAAGAGCAGCAGGGACAGAGCTTGTTGCACTGGCCTGTGTATTCGAGATGGGCGTCAAAAGCAGATCCACGAAGCCCGACGAGCGTGAGGCTTGCATGTCAACGAGCAAAGTTGGCGAGTCGCCAGTGGCGACACCAACACCAGCAGTTTTGGATAATCGATTTGAAAGGGGTATGTTGGTCGACAGTCAAATCCCAAGGCAAGCGTGGCCTCACATCAAGGTTTCAGCCAGTTGCCGTCGAGTCCACGTGCATTTCCTTCGGACAGCACAAAATCAGCAAACCTCAGCAACGAATGACACGGCAGACGAACTTCAAAACGCAATCGCACAAAAGACATTTATTTCAACAAGGGGGTCTAGCCACAATATCTTCAAGGCCAACCTTGTGCATCACCTCAGCGGAATGAAGATGAACGGCGCACTATACGCACTTACTTACGCGCGCAACCGGCCGAGCTCTTGACGATGCCCTGCTTCGTCGCGGTCGAGGGGGTCTCAGCTTGAGTGACCGGAGCCTCGGTTGTCTCCGTGGAAGCCGACGACGCAGCTTCCAAAGCGGTGGAGCCGGCGGTCGAGGCGGCGGTGGTGGCGGCCGTCACGACGTCGGCCTCCACCGACACGCCGTTGTACGACACAACGTCGGGCTTGGCGTTCATCTTGGGCTCACTGCCGTCGTCCGACAGGGTCAGGAGACCGTAGTGGAACTCGTAGGTCGACGGGAACTCGGTCACCACGTCGTGGGTGGCCTTGAGAGCAAGGTCCTTGTCGCCCTCGCTCGTGTAGAACTCGAGCACGGAGCCGTTGCCCGACGTGGCGGCAGATACACCGATGCCGAAGTTGTACCACGTGCCCGGCACGAACTCGGTTTCCCACTTGGCGTCCCAGGTGCCGTTGTTGAGGTAGATGATCTTGGCGGGGCTGGCCGTGGCGTCCACGCGGATCTCGAAAATGTGCGACTCGGGGAAGATCATCTGCCACGCGTACGGGTTCAGGAAGGCCTCCTCCTTCATGACGCTGGTGCGGAAGAAGGTGGTGCCCTTGGCGTTGGCCGCAATGTTCTGCACGAGCTCCGAGCGACGGAAGTTGGTCTGCGTCTTGAAAATGGCCGTGGCGTCAACGGAGATGTCAATGACGCCCGTGTCGCCGTTGTAAGCGGGCGAGCGACCGTCCTTCGTGACGCTCACGTATTCGGACGCCTTGCCGTCCGTGCCGTTGTTGCGCATGGTGAGGATGTGCGTCAGGTACTTGTCCGTCAAGGTGTCAACGGTCAAGTCGTATCCACGGCCGTCCCAGGGGAGCGGTTCGTCCGCCGCGGCGGCGGAGCCCACGAGGTACGTCGACGCGAGCGCCGCCATGCCGAAAATTGCCGAGGAGAAGACCATGGTGCTGTGAACGAGAGCTACTGGAGGTGCGTCGCGGGGAGCAGATTGTAAAATGGTCAAGAAAACTGTTCGGGCGGTGGCGCCGACACCGCTGGGAAAGGTTGGGCCCCGGGACAGTTCCAACAGGCAGGCTGGGTATGTCAACGCGCTCCAGTGTCGGGATTTGCCCAGCTGAAGCTTGGAGCTCATTCGCCGACGCCGCCCTCCTGGCATTTCTTTGCCGGCTACCGATCTCCATCTGAGTGCGCTCGAGTTCGCCAGAGCCAGCCCGGCGGCACCGAAAGCGCTTTCCAGCTGGAGAGGTGTCCCTGATCGCTTGCACCCGAGTCGGATTTGCCGACAGTAAACGGCAGGGCAAGCGAGGCGACGACCACCGACGAGCTCACTGCTCACGAAGGTCTCACCTTGTCGGCTCCCTTGTGCAGACGGTTGGATACACTGGTCGGGGATGGCGGATGCTACAGTCAACGCCTCAAAGCGTTCGTGAGCACGCCGTGTCGTATGGGTGGGTGGCAACTTGCATCGGATGGGGACGGAGAAGCGAGCGCGGAGCCTTCAACTCCTGTGGCTTTCGGCGTTGGTCCCTATCCAGTGTCGCGACCTTGGGACGCGATGACCGAATTCCGCTAGACTCAACGAGTGGGTCACGCATTTGGTTGTTGTGGCGCACCACCACCACCACGTAATGCGATGGAGAAGAGGGCTTTGCAAGCAGGAGGGGTTGGCAGCATATACAACAATCGCGAAGAGCTTGCGTCCACACACACGACGCCTTTGCAATGATAAAACAGTGGCAATCGCGGATTGCGTTCGCGGATTGCGTTTGTCTGTAGCAGCGTTACTGTTGCGCTCGACGAGTCCAACAGTAACGCTGCTACAGACAGAGGATGGCACGTGTCAACACTGCCACGAATGCCAAGTTCTCTGTCTTACAGCCACATTTTCCTTCAAGGAAGCACTCCTCGGTAAAGGAGACTGAGGCAAAAGGAAGCAAGTTTTGACCATCACATTGATGCTGGTTCAACTCGACGAAAGCCGACGCAGCATTGCAATCTCACCAAAGACTAATCTGACTGATCAACAAAGGTCTTCAAAGGACGTTGACTACGGATCATCGGACTGACATGTACACATGTGAAAACCAATTGAACGCCATAGGTGTATTTCGATTGCACTAGGTAGTGACTACATGCAGTGCCAACCTCTGCCTCGTTACATGTTGTCCGCCGTCCGCAGCACTCGCTGGCCGTACGCCCCTTTCTTGACTGGTTTGCAGACCGCAACGGGCGGGCACGGGGCTCGGATGCACTGCACTTGCTCGACTTGGCACGTGAAGCCCGAGGCGCAGCGCACGGTGGCGCATGGAGTGAGGCAGTACTGGGAGTTGTCCGCCGAGTTGATCATGCACTTCTCGTTCTTAGGGCACTTCTTGGTGCACACTGGCTCAGGTGGCTTGGTCTCAATGGGGACGCAGGTGGGCACGGGGTTGCAAGGCGCAGTGATGCATTGAACTTGCTGCAGCTTGCAGGTTTTACCCACGACGCACAAGAGGTTGCAGGCCGTTCCTTCTTGTGTTGCGTCGGTTGTGGCAGACGCAAGCGCCACCAGCAACACGGCAATGGAACCAGCGACGCGCATGTTAACGGTCTTGGAAGTTATTGGTGAAAGATGTCGAGCTGCGAGTGAGGAAATTGAGAAGTGATTGATGGAGACTCCCATGCCGTCGAGGCAGGTGCACACCCGTTGGTCACGTACGAACAGTAAAAGGGTTCAGCGCCGACAAGACTTTCGCTCATATGTCAACGCACACTTCAAGCAGCTTTCCAGCAGAGAACTGTCGGCCTTTACCGTTGCGAGCAATACATGGAGCTGGAATTTCCAACGCTACGCAATGCTCGAAACGACTACGGGAATTATTCTACGCAAGTTTCTTGCGTGCAAGTTGTAATGGATTCATGAGGGACCCAGTATACGTTCTCCCTGCTGTTGGTACTTGCCGAGATTCGTATCGCCACAAGACGTCAATGCGCTTACATGTTCTTGTTGTGAAACCCCACAAAGATGCTGCCGGTATTGGTGAGAAATGAAACTAGTAAAACGAAACGCACTCGTTACTATCAACTCCTCTCTCTCTCTCTGCTGCTAGCAAACTCCCCCACGCATGAACTTAATGACCACCGTGCACTACTCGGCGCTTAACTTCCTACGAAGAGAAAAGTCTTCATTCTCGTCGCGGTTTCTTCAGCAACACCCGCGACACTCGTCTTGGTCCACCGCCACGTCCCGCTCAAATCGCTGCATGCCATCCCAATGAATTGGTAAGCACCCAGAGTTGCTTTATCAGCTTCGATGACAAAAATTGCCGTCATTTTCAGTACTCGGAACGGTGATGGAAATGTGTCTTGACTTCCAGTGTCAGCATGCTTCGCCATTACGAAGCACTGTACAGGTCGCTCAAAACTCGGCACTTCGTACGGGCGGGGGGGGTCCCGGGCTAGAGACCTTCTTCGGTGTGGGGCAATCTCCCCGATGTTGCCCGTGAGAGCGGCGACGTTTCTGGAACTATTGAGGCATACGAGACCCCAACGCTGGTGGGTCCAGCTGATACCATATTCACGTTGTTCACCTGCAAGGTCGTACTGTACGTTTCTTTCACTGACAAGACTAGCTTGCTTGTGTTGAAGCGTAGGGACAGACTTTCGCAGCAGGGAACGATGGCAGCGAATTGTCGACGGACACCCAATCACGCCGACCAAGTGCCGCCTCAATCTTCTTCAAACGCTTGATCATTGTCTTCATCTGCACAGGCTTCGCTGGCAACGTCCAACTTCCTGCAAAATCGGATTGACCGGTGTTCGCCTTCAACACTGCGAGTTGTTGCAACACCAGCAGCACCATCGCACTTTGCTGCATCAGCTCATGGGTCATGCCCTGCAACGTCGCAGCTTGACACGCGAGCTCTAGCTGTTTCTCCTGGCATTCCGAACTCTGCCGTTTCTGCACTCGTTCGTGCTTCTTCATCAGCTTTTCACGAATAATGAGCACCTTGAGTACCTTCACGCTCGCGTCCAGAACCTCGTCGTATTTCTCTCGGTGGTGGCGCTTTTCGAGGGCCCATTTGGCTTGCTCGTACTCAAACTGCTCGTGGTCGCACGCGACCTGCTGCAAAACGTCCTGCATACGGCCCTCGAGCAATTCCAGTTTCTGCCGGTGCATCTGCATTGCCTCCTTTTGTATCGTGTTTGGATGAGTAGCCTGTAGTTGGTTGTCCCGAGTTTGGCACTCCTCCAAAAGCATACTCAGTCGCGCTTCAGCTTCACGACCGCGTTGCGTTTGATCCACCAGCGCTGCCTCGCAGCGCAAAGCGTACAGCTCTGCTGACTTTAGAGAAGCTGCTAAATCCAAAACTTGCCGCTGAAAGGGGTCGTCGTGATCACCTTGATCCGTGATCGTGGATGCGTCACGTGAGCCCGGATGAACATTTGCAGCCACAACCGCAGCTAACTGAGAAGAAAGCTTTGCTATCCGCACGTGCAAGGATTTGACCGTGCCCTGACCCTCCTGAAGTCTTTGTGAAAGTCTGCTGGCGTGGTCTTCATGAATCACTGTGCACACGGCAGAAGGAGATTAGCCTTCAAAGCGCGTTTGAACTACCAAAACAAACTTACTTTGCTGAGCATTGGCTTCCTGCACCAATCGCTCTCGCTCTGATCTGTGCGAGGCTACTCCTGCTTTCATTCGCGCGAGACATTCCTCTTCAAAGTGTGCGAATCCGTCCACAAGTTGCTGCTTCTCGCCAAAACTCTGCTCTCGCCACGAGACCAGTGCTTCTTCCCACTGCACCACGAGTCCATCTACTTTATCCGGCGCCAGCTGCAGCATGACTGCGTTGTTGCCTCTCTCCGGTGACACCCCCGTCGCTGCCGCCGCAGCTTTCACCAGCAACTCCGCAGCATCTGGAGATACGAACTCCGCGATGATGTCGGTGAGATCGTGGATCGCTCGGACCAGCGTCTCTCGAACTGCTCGGTTCTCTCGTGTCTGTTTCTCCACATCTCGCTGCATCCAGTCGAGCGCCTTCCGCGTTTCCTCCTCGACCGCGACTTCTGTCATCAGCTCTTCGTCTACCGACTCGAAATCGCTCACCTCCTCGATACCTTTCACCGCTGTTCAATGCACGACCAGCAACGTCAGTTCGTGACTTCTCACACATTAAATTCTCCAACTTGTCCTACGTGACTGCGGTGTTGATCCTGAGGCGAGAGACGTCCCATCTGAGCTCTCTTCATGGTTTAAAGTCTCTTGTTGTCTCCAGTTGATCGCCTCTCCTTCCTCACTGACGGTCTCGACGTCTTCACGTTCTGGTTTCAGTAAAACGGAAGGTGAAAGTCTCTCTCCACTTGAACTCGAGACATCCTCACCCGACTTGCGTTTCTTCCTGGCGCTGCGAATGGCGGCCTGGAGCTGCTCGGCGGCCTGTTGCAGACGTTGGGACACCACGGGGTCGGCTCGCATCGCTCGTGGTGGACTGTAACAATTCTTCGACTATGGATCGAGTGAGATCTGGCCGTTTTGCCCAAGACGACGCCTTTGAAGGGGCTCACCACAACGTACCTCTGAAGATAAAGGAGTTAGCAACTGTCAGGGTTAAGAATGCAAGCAGCAATAGCCTTACGGAGCTTTCCACCAGCTTTATGACCTCCGGACACTTTGCTATCAGCTTCAAATTCCAGTCTGCTTCATCGTCTTCTGTATCATTACTCGTGTTATCGGGTGAGCGCCGTCATCTCTAGCACGCAATGCAGCCGCAGAATAGTTTTTGCTTGGGAGCGCCTGCAGAGCTGGCTCCAGTTCGACTCGCTGCGCCGCCGCATAGTCCAGCGTGCAAACTCGCCAGCGTTGTCGTCTCGCCGTATAGCAGCTCCTCCTGGACGTGAACCTGGTACTTCTGCGCAATCACGCCCTGCAGTTGCGTCAACGCCATCGAATCCAGGCCCAACTCCTGCAACGGAGTGTTGTTGTTGATTTGCACAGGCTCCACTCCGAGGGTGTGCGCAAGTTCGTTGACCAAGAACGCGTGCACTTGCTCAGGTGGTACGCCTGTAATCACCGATGGCAAGTTCGACTTTGCGGTGCCGCCGTCAGTAGGAGCAACACGAGGACCATTGACATTTCTGTCCATTGTCTCGCCAGCCACCGCCTCATCACCTCCGTCGTCCTCCACGGACATGTCAGCGATCATGTCTTCATTGCGGTAGAGCTCCTCCAGTTTTTTCTCTTCGAGGGCCCTTTTGCATCGCGATCGCGAGATCTTGCCACTTGTCGTTTTCGGGATCGATCGTGGAGCCAGCAACACCACAAGAGTCACCTTGACTCCGTGTTCGCGAGCAATTGCGCTGCGAATCTTCCCGCAAAGACTAGCTTTGCTGGTCATCGCAGCGTCGCGCAGCTCTGCCACAACCGCTAGCTTCTCGTCTCCGTCATCATCGCCGTAAGAGAATGCGGCACAGCACCCTGGGCGCAGCTCTTCGTGACTCTCGGCAGTCGCTTCCAAGTCCTGTGGGTAGTGATTGCGGCCTCGAATGATGACTAAGTCCTTGATACGACCGCAGATAAAGAGCTCTTGGCTGTAGATCACACCCAAATCTCCCGTCTTCAGATACGTCTTCCCAGTGGTGTCACCAACCACCTTGGCCTGAAAAGTCTCGGTGGAATACTCCTGCATTTCGTCACCATAGTAGCCCTGTGCCTTCGACGCGCTAGAAATCCAGACCTCTCCAGTCTCTCCCTCGGGCTTCTCCTCCCCAGTTTCAGCGTCAACTATGCGAACGTCAATACCGTAGTCTTTCTGAGAAGGCACGCCACATCCGATCATTTCCTTTACCAATCCTGTTTCGCTTCCCTTATCCACCACACGGAATATACGATCGCGCTCCAAAGCTTGCTTATCCACCCACAGACGCTGCTGGCCACCACCGCAGACATACACAGTGTGCTCTGCAAGACCATACGTAGGTTTCACAACTCCATCGGGTAATCCGAACGGCGAAAAAGCACGATAGAAGTTGTCGATAGCCTCGCCTTGAATGGGCTCAGCCCCATTGATCATGTGCCGCACACTGGAGAGATCAACATGTTCTCCACTAGCCAAGCCCACGGGAAGTCGATCCGACTTCCTCGCAAGCAGTGAGTACGCAAAGTTGGGCGCCTGTAGATGCGTACCGCGATGCTTGGACACCAGACGCAGCCAGAGGCACGGGTCACGGATAAAGCTGAAGGGCGAGAGGTATATACCTGTTCCTCCGTTGAAAATCGTGCCAAGGTACGCACCGATGAGACCCATGTCGTGGTATTGTGGCAGCCATGACACCACAACCGTGTCTCGTCCGGCGTGGAGTGCCGACGTGAATGTGCGCAAGTTGTGGTTCAGATTGCCATGTGAAAGCACCACTCCCTTCGGAGCTGATGTAGACCCCGACGTATACTGCAAAAACGCTGTGCTGTCCGCCGAAGGAGTCTGCTTCAACCAATGCTTGACTGGGTCGATCCCTTTGGCTTCCACCAGGTCGTCTGTAACGACCCACAACAGTTGCTCGGGCCATTGTGACACACCTGAGAACGTGAACTTGTCCTTAATCGCCGCAATCTTCTTGACATTGTAGTACATCGCGCACGTAAGTGCCGTTTTGGCCTGGCAGTTCTGAACCACCGACACGAACATGCTGATATCCTTCTTCATCTTGCGTGGGTCCGGCGGGTACACAGGCACTGCAACGACCCCTGCTCTCAAACATGCTAGAAAAGCTACGATAAAATCCAAGCCTGGTGGGTACACAAGCAGCACGCGATCGCCCTGCTTCAAACCGAGTCTGACCAGTCATAAACAATAAAAAACGTTAAAAACTGCAGTAGTTCACCCCTTTTCAATAAGTAAAGTAGCTTCCAGCACGAACCCTTTGCTGTGCTGCTGCGCAGAGGAAACAAGAATCCCCGCGAGGTTCTGCACGCGTATGTTGAGCTCCTGGGGGTGCCCCACATACAAATAAATGTTAGAAAATGCTTGTTCGGGTCGTTACACAGCTGTAGGAAACTCCAGAGAACGAGAGGATTTTCTTACCGCGCAGGAGAGCGAGGCCGTCACGACCCCTTTGTCGTCTGCAAACGAAAGCATCATCTACAGTAGCAAAAGGCAAGAAATAAGTGCCACACATAAGTATCAGCCACCGAACCACTAAAAAATGCGATTTCTTAGGCTCAGAGAGAGCTTTTGGCGTCCAAATTGCGCACAGAGGAAGAATTTCATGTTTTCTACTTGAGAATCCACAGCAGACTGGGAACGGACCTTCGTGGGCGTCTCGGCGGCCCATCGCGAGACGCGCTCAAGCAGATCGGACGACATGTTGCTGTCTTTTGCAAAATGGGCCAATCGGAAGAAGCCAGCGTATCGGTTTTGCATGATTGTGCACCCGTTTTGAGAGGTGTATGTTCCGAACACCAATGTGCCCTCGGCTTGGTGCCAACCCTAACTTACCTATTTGATTGCATGAAGCATGGCATATGAGAGGTGATACAGGTGGTCCACATC
>KV742461.1:0-18012 GCA_000468175.2 Phytophthora cryptogea
CGGCGGGGGCGTAGAAGTTGTGGTACAGCGCCACCAGCACGGCAGTCACGGCCACGAGTCCGAATTGGTTCATCCTTCCTCGATCTTTTATGCAAGTGCTCACTTTCGGATCTTTACGTTTTTGTACTCGGGTGTGGAAATCTCGCACGGGACGATGTTGCTCGAGTGTCCCATATTTGCATGTCTGCCGTTGATGAATTCGTCAACACCGCTTGTCCTTGAGTGCCAGATGAATTGGGTCTATGAGATCGGTCACAAGTTGTTGCTAGCTAACATACCAGCATTGGCCCCACCTAAATACGAACTAAGAAACTGAATTGGACGGCAACTCGGTGGCGCTGAATGGTTGAAAGAGGCGAGTACGACCCAAACGAGTACTGTAATGACTGATGTCCAATGCCCATGTAGTACAGGTGGGTCCGGTGTTAAGACTTTGCCGAGGCGGCTGTATCCTTCCGATAATGTGATTGCGACCGCCGGGGCCTGCAACGGTGGATCACGACCAGACCAAGCCTTGCCAGTCGTTCCAGTTGCATCCTCTGCATCATTTCCAAATCGACTTCTTCGAGAAACATGGCCCCGCAACTGAAGCTTTCCTATTTCCCGATCCCTGCCCGTGGTGAGCTCTCGCGCCTCGTGCTCACGTACGGTAAAGTGCCTTTCGAGGATTCCCGTGTCCCTTTTTCGGAGTGGGGTGTGCTGAAGGCCCAGACCCCACTGGGTAAGATGCCTCTCCTTGAGGTGGATGGCACCACCTACTGTCAGAGCATGGCCATTGTCCGGTACGCTGCCAAGCTAGGCGGTCTCTACCCAGAAAGCCCAATCGAGTGTCTCCGTGTGGAGATGATCTCGGATACGCTGTCCGAAGTGTTCGAGGACTACATCAATATCTGTTTCCGCGAGAAGGACGAGGCCAAGAAGGCTGAGAAGACCACCAAACTTCTGCAGGAGACGCTTCCCCGCACTTTTGACAAGCTCACGTCGATGATCAAGGGGGACTACTTCATGGGCAACAAGGCGACGTTCGCTGACATTCAACTTTTTGATTTGATCGAGAACCCCCTGCGCAAGTTCATTCCTGGCTTCTCTGCTGCTCCGTACCCGGAGCTCGAGGCTATCGCGAACCGTGTGAAGGCGAACCCGGAGATTGCTGCTTACCTGCAGAAGCAAGCTGCTTAAATCGAATCCTGGATATTTTTTTCGGTAGTTGGATTTGTGCTCCAACTTGCATTCGTGCGAGCGTTAGCGTATCACCGTTAAAGATTTTCATGATGTGTTGGAACATACTGAAATACAGCAGCAACAATGCAAAGCAAACGCGTTGTGTTTTCGTTTGACACACGGTAAATAAATTTTGCGGCAATACTGTCAGATTATTGCAACGCGCAATTGCTACCCATTAAACGAGCGCACACCTCTTCAACTACTTGATGTAGCTCAGATAAATACTGGGCTGCCTCCAGAACACTATCAGATAGCTCCATGTCGCTGCCTGGCGTAAATTGCGCTGTAGCTTCAAAAGCGCCGCTGCTCTGAAAGCAATGTTCGTCATTAAGCAGGTTGATATCGATGAGATTAGTTTCTTCGTACGCCTGCATAAGATCCCTCAGGGCACGCAGCTTGTAATTTATAAGTTGAACCTGTCATTGCACAAATTAGCGTATGTAACTGGCAAATTACTTGCGGAAAGCATCGCCCCAGTACACACCGCACCTGGATCAGTATTCGATCGTGAGTGTCTTGATCCACGCATGATGTAGAATCATCGCGGAAAAAAACTTTTTTATCTCGAGCAGCGAGCTTCTCGCGGAAGACATCATTTTCAGCGGTGACCGCGCCAAGACGGTTCTGGACGTCCTCAAGCTTTGTTCGTTCCAAACTGAGCGTACGCTGTAATCGCTCAATCTAAGATTGAGAAACAAAAAAAGCGAGAAGGTAGTCGGTAAATAGGCCATGTCAAGTGCACCGCAGTAGAGTACCTCTTCTCGATCATCGTCGTGAGAATGTTCTGTGCAGATAGGTATCCTTTGATCTGCAAGCTTCAAGTCAGTTTTCAGGTTTTCGATGGTTAACTGTTGCTCGCGTATTTGATCCCATGCTTGTTGCAGCTTTTCACTTTTCCTGGCGACAATATCTGTACATTTTACGGCTCCGACACTGTTAACACAAAGCACATACTATGAACGAACACGTTTGTTACTTACCTTCCCACTTTGCAGACTCCGCGATCAGATCTTCGAGTTGTTTGGCCATGTTTTTCTGCTCGGATTCTTGCTTTTCGCGCTGAGTGGAGTCGAGGCGTACCCGTTAAATCATGCTTGTAGAAACACCACGGAATGCAGCAGACGTACCTGAGAACACTCTTCCATCAGCTTTTCTATCAGTTGATTTTTCTCCTTCTGCAGGTCATCACATCTCGCTTCGATATCCATTAGCATCTGGCTCATCCCGCTATCCTTTACAGCCTGTAGTTCTTGTTTAACGTGCTTGCACGCTTTCATCAGTTTTGCTTTGGTGTGCTTTTGATCACGGAGGCACTCGCTCAGCATTTCGTTCTTGAGTTTTTCCTGCTGGTTTTCCTCATAAAGCTCAGCAATCTACACAACCACCAATAACCAATGTCAAAATGTGCAGTCACGCCGCTTCCTAAGTGTGCCCCTCTTGCCTGTCGTTCATATTCATGGATGCGAGCATCAACGTCCTGGCTGTCGTGAGCCATGCCACTTATGACAGAATGCGAGAGCGGCTACAGCATGTTACATTCAAAGCAACAATAGTTAGCCCCTGTAGTATTTAGCATCTACAGACATAGCAGGCTGGGATTCTCCTCACCAAAGAGCTAACGGTGCGGTCCGATTGGTTGCCCTCCAGCGAGCGCAGACTCCTCATGGTCTCGTGCATGAGCAATGGGAAGCGCAACTGCTGCTGGTCCTGCAGCGCTTGGATCTCGACCTCCTTCTCCTGCAGTCTCAGTTCCATCTTGACGCACCGCCGCTTCAGACGCCGCATTTGGTGCTGCATCTGCTCGACGTCACTCAAGCCGCTCTTCTCTCCATGTATCGCATGACTCTCTCGCTGTTGGCACTGCTGCGTCTCTAGGTCGAAACTCTGCTTAATGTGGCCAATGAGAAGCTCCTTGGACGTCAGTGGAGGCGCTTCACTCGGAGAATTAGCGCCGCGATTAGCGTCTCTCGAGCGGATCATTTTCAATTTTGAGTTTTCTTTCAATTTTGTGATAGGGTAATCTGCTTTGCCGCCATTTTTTTTTTAAATTTGATGCAATTTTTTCAGTACCCTAGTTTGCAAAAGCACAGCACTCCTTCTACTGCACTGCTAACATCTAGATGCGCTTGATCTCAACAATGGTCCGGTCCGGTACGAAGTGTGCGCACTTGTCGTCGGCCGCGCTCTCGATTTTGTCGTTGGGAAGAGGGAGGATGGTGATGTGCACGAAAGTGCCTCCAGATTCACCCTTGCAAAGCTGGCCGGGGTTAATGCAGATTGAGTCTTTCACGCGCTACAAGCACAGCAACACAATAACAATGAGCATGTTGCACAAGCGTTTGAAGGGATGGAGGCAAAAACGTACTCCACAAAACCGGTTCAGGATGGATGGAAGCAGCAGGATGTCTGGCGTCTGCTCAAATTGAAATTGCTTCATATACCGCAGGTCGATCGGGGCCTCAGTATTAGGCGGTGGTGGGAACATTGGGTAGTAGCTGTAGTGGCATCACCGCAAATAGCTAAGGTTATAAGGGTTTTGCAACAAGATGCAGTTGAGGTTAACGTTAGCGCACCTTCGCTGGTCAACAACTTGCTCACACAAACGGAGTAGTCGGTTTTGGTCACGAACTTGAGATCTACAACAACGATAGCAAACTCGGTTAGTCGTACTCCTGATAAAAAAGTTAAAGTGCACGCCACCAAGACACCTGTACAACTCGTTCGAGCTTAGCTGCACAACGACATCTAAGGCTGACGTTCCGAAAACAACTCCGTTGATCGAGAATGTGCTGGGGTTAGACATGAAGTGGACGCGCTGGGACAAGGAGAGAAGTGATGTTATAATCAACAACAAATTGCTGAACCATAGGCCTTGAGCTCAAGCAGCTACTACAAACCTTAGCATATTCGGGCGATTCAAACGCTTCGCATGCCTTTTTCTTGTTGAGAGGAGGTTGAGGGTAGACGTATTCGTGATTAGCGTCTCTCAGCGATGGAACAATCACAATCTGGATTCGCTCATTCTTTTCCAGAACATTGTTCAGCAACGTCATCACTGTTCGCAAAAGTTAACACAACTGGTTAGCAAGACAAGCGTTGCACACAGGACATACGATGGCTACCTTTGAACAAAAAAATCTCTTCGAAACTCAGCATCATGCCGTCGTATTTGACTAACCCATCTTGAAACATGGAGTGCATCGAGTCGATGAATGGTCCCACCTGCAGACATCACAAACCATTTGTTAGTTTAATGTCAGACTTTCATAACCAGGTTGCTGAACGCACAAGAATGAGGACGTCTGGCTTTTGATCGATAGCGATCTGTAGCAAGTCGTTCAATGGCAGGTAGTCGACATTGCTGGTCGTAGTGAAGGGGCCACAGGCGGTTAGTACGCGGACAGGCTCGCCATGTTCGCCTTGAATCTCTTTAATGCGTGCTGGAGAAGTTGTAGCTGCTGGTGCTGGGATCGGCTACATGGCAGTTTCGAGTTTAGATTAGACGAGGTTTGATTGTTGTAAGACAAAGGCAAAACTTTACCTCGAGGAACCGCTTAACCATCATAGGCGACCGAGTGTCCGGAAAAATGCCTTCCAAGGCAACAATCTGCACAGTGACACCAGACTTCCTTATTGCAAGGCCATGCTCACAGTAATGCTTAAGACGTACCTTGCCGGGAAAAACCTGGAAATTGGGGACCCCGCTCAAGTCAAGAAGCACGCGTTGACCACCGCATGTCTTTCTAGTGCCCTCAATCTGCACCACACTCGGGTTCAGCTTGCCTTCTGCTGCTTCGCACACGATTCTTCCCACCACGGTCACTTGTGCCGGGGAAGGGTCTCCAACTGGCTTAAGCTCTTCTAACTTGAACTTCTCCTTCACAAGTTCCTCGTACTCGACCAACTGCTCATCTAACGCAATTGCTCGCTGAAAGAGTGGCGTGTACATGTAGGAGGCGTTAGGTGCCAAGTTACGAGAAGGGAACGGCGCTGCAACTCGAATCGGACGTCCCATGTTCGCTCCACGTCCTTCCATTTGCTTCTTGAGATGCGCGTTGAACTCGGACACTGTCTTGCCTGCGTCCGTGCGTTTCTCGTAGCTGTTCCCGGGTGGCGATTGCATTGACGAGGGCGAAAACATGCCGTCGGTTCGCTGCACCTTGTTGCTGCCGGCGGGGCTCGCAAAGGGCCGCGCGTGTTTGCCCTCGGGCGACTTGAGGTTGTAGAGCGACTCGAGTTTGTCTTGGCTCTCGGCCTCGCGCTTGACCACGGGCGTGCTGCTGCTCTTGGGGTGGCGTCTCTTCTGCGATGCAGACGTCGTCACAGTCTCCTTCGCCTTGTTCTTCTGTTGTTGCTGCTGCTGTTTAAGGTGCGAGCGGAAGGCCACGAGACCGTCCGCGTTGGCAGCACCTGAGAGCTGCTGGTTCATGGAGTACGCGTCCCACTGGGCCGCCATGTCGTCCGAGTTGAGGCCGAACTCCGTGCAGATGGACACGCATGTATCGGCTGCGTCTTCCTCCAGGTCCAAGTTGCAGGCCGCGAAGGCCGCGCGGATCCCCGCCACATCGACGGTCATGGTGTTTGGCTCGAAGGCGCGCAATGGCTAATGGACATCGGGAAACGGCGCCAAAGTAGATGATTGGCTGATTATAAAATGAGAAACAGATGTGAGTGGACGAAATGAAGCTCGTACTTACTGGAGTTTGCAACTTCCCACTTTCACTTTTTGATGAGGAACATCAAGCTCGTGACTTGGAATGTGAATGGGCTGCGCGCGGTCCTGCAGCGTCTGCAGCAGAATCTTCAGCAGTTTCTAGAGACTCTGGAGGCGGATATCATTTGCTTGCAAGAGACGAAGATGACGCGCTCGGAACTGGACCAGGAGCTCGTGCGACCGCCAGGTAAGAATGTGTCAATTCTGTTAAGAAGCTGTTCGTTTGGAGCTGAAATGCAATTGAAAACGCAGGATTCGATGCTTTCTACTCCTTCTGTCGACATCGAGGGGGTTATTCGGGTGTGGTGACGTTTGTAAAGAATAATTTGCCGACGGTAGCGGCGGAGGAAGGACTGACGGGGCTCTGGCAGACTAGAGACAGCGTCGGGCACATTGGATCGTTGCATAACGAGGTACTGGAGTGTGTTGTCAAGACGGAGAGACATTGTCCTAACAATTTCGCTGCTAGTTGTCGTCAAAGCTTGTGAATGACCTGGAGAGTGAAGGCCGCTGTGTTATCACGGAGCACCAAGCTTTTGTGCTGCTTAACACCTATTGCCCTGCACTTGCATCTGCGGACCGCTTGGGGTATAAGCTTCAGTTCCACGCGCTGCTGGAAGATCGAGTTAAAACGCTACGGAAAGCGAACAAGCACGTCATTGTTGTGGTGGGTTATCACGGATAGTATTGAGGCGGTGGTTAAATGGCGGGTGTACTTATTACATCGCTCTGCGTGTGATGGCTGTAGGGTGATATAAATATTGCACACCGAAAAATTGATCACTGCGATCCAGACGCGTATCGATACGAGGGTGGCTCTTTCGCGGATCATCCGTGCAGGAGATGGATGGATGCTTTCGTTGGAGAGGCAGACGTAATGGAACATAATTTTTCCTTTGAGGCAAACACGGAGAAGCCAACGGAAATGGCGCCAACGCCGAAAATGGTTGATGTGTTCAGGCATTTCCATCCGAAGCAGACCAAAGCGTTTACGGTAAGTCATTTGCCTTGTTCAGAATCTCGAGACTGCTAGGTTGCTGAATTAACGCGTTTGAATTACCAGTGCTGGAATACTCAAACAGGGGCACGACAGACGAACTATGGGAGTCGAATAGATTATATTTTAGTGGATCCTACATTTCTTGATGGCGTATCCTCTTGCACGTAAGCCGTACATATAGGATAAATCACTACTGTACCAAGGAAGGTATCTAACGTTTTTTTTCCTTGTTGAAATGTGTGTGCAGTATCGAACCCGAACGTGTTGGCTCCGATCATTGCCCAGTGAATATGACTTGTATCGTGGAGTTCGAAAACGAAGCAAATGATAACAATGGGATAACTGCAGCACTGTGTGCCAAAAACTTCGTTGAATTCTCTGGCACGCAGCAGAGCATTAAGTCATTTGTCGTACGAAATGAAACCACGATTGAGGATATTGAAGATGCAAATAAGCACGCGCAGGCACCACCCAGTTTCAATGACAGTGAGTCCCGACATAAGAACCGGACCAAACGTGGACAACAGGCTATCACATCGTTTTTCAGCCAAACTGGAGTCAAGCGCAAGTCTTCGTCGCTTGTTGATCATGCATGGAGCGAACAAGCTTCGTCGACTCAGTATCGAGTGTTTTCAGGGAATGTACATGTCATGGCAAAAAACACAAAACGTAAAACTGCCGAAGAAGGGAAACTGGAGTGGCAACAAGTTCTTAGCGGACGGCCGCCTCCAACGCCTGTATGCTATTGCAAACAGCCAACTGTGCTTCGGTCAGTTGTCAAAGCAGGCGAGAACTGGGGGCGCAAATTCTACGTTTGCACCAAGCCAGCGGTAAGCTTGAGTTTATCTACACGGATACTTCAGTACTGCGTAGTATGCACACTACATAGCGACTTACATATTTCTTTGGCGCAGGGTGAAAAAGGAAATCCGAATGCAAGATGCGATTTCTTCAAGTGGCCTGATAACAAAGGTACCAACAAACCTAAAGCTGCGTAAGATCCACACTCATAGTAGCAGTGACAGGGTCCTCTTTTTTCTTGGGTACTTAGTAAGTATAGCAATATTGAATTGAAAAATAGCAGTCTTGTCTGTCCTCGCAATATACTCTTTCTTTTGTACTTCGCCTCTACCCAAAATGCGTTACTTAAATCGGTCATCTCAGCTTGCCATTATTTTCTTGGTTTAGTCGTGGCAGTCCGGCAAGTTAGCACATCTAGATAGCAAACATGGCCGACTCGAACCAGGTGTGCGCCAGGGCCTCAGCTGCAGTAAGTCGTTTCGCCGGGTCGCGCTCTAGCAGGCGCTGAACTAAATCCTTTGCATCAGCGCTAATCGTCTTCCACACGCGGTCCGAGAAATCCGCGTCCTCCTCAATGCAAGCGTGCGGCGGGTAGAACGGCTGGTAACCCGTCAGCATCTCGAAAATAATAATGCCCACCGACCACATGTCCACCGGCTTGCCGTACGACTGCTGCTGCAGCAGCTCCGGTGCAATATATCCTGAAGTGCCCGTGACACCCGTGAACGGAACCTTGTGCACGTCACCCGTCAACTTAAAGAAACGAACATCAGGCACCTTCACCGACAGACCAAAGTCGCACAATTCGACCTGGTAATCGCACACCTTGACGTCAGCATGAGGATCCATGGCCGATTTCGGAGGTGTTGTCCGGCGCATGTTCGGGGAGTTTTCACCATTGTCTTGGCTGGCTACCTTCGCATCACTTAGTAGAATGTTGTCGGGCTTCAGGTCACAATGCAGCACACCCATGTCGTGAAGGAATAGTACAGCGCGAACAATCTGCTGCGAGAGCTTTCCAGCTAGTGACTCCGGAAGCATACGCTTTCGTTGCATCAACGACTTTAGGTTGCCTTTCGTCGCTTTCGCCATGACCAAGTACAAGAAGTCGGGTGTCTCGTACACTTCGTACAGTCGCACTATGTGTTTGTGGCGCAAACGCAGGTGGATCTCGATTTCGCGACTGACGGCATTCTTGGCGGCTTCGTCACGTAAAAAGCGCTTGTGGATTTGCTTGATCGCAACCTCCTTTCCGTTAACTCGGCGAATTGCAGGCTTTACCACTGCGTAAGATCCATCACCCAGCTGATCTTCACCGACCAGTTCGTACTGCTCCGTGACAGCCTTCTCGTGAATAAAATACGGTTTCGGGTGGCTGTACTCGTCCTCGCTGTCGCTGCCAACGTTATCATTTTTGAGAACTTGGGCCATGGAGTCACGCCTGCCGGTACGGTGGATCGCCATGATGCGCAACTCATCACCATCATTCAAGCGCCTGGCAACAAACGGATTCGCAGGAATTCGAGGTGCCGCCTGGGTGTACTCGTTGTTAATGTCGTCATCTGAGTCACCCTCGCTGAGAGAACGCTGAAGCCGAAGTTTCGCAGGTGGCAGCTTGACTTTCTCACTAGGACGCTCGTGAAGAGAAGAGCGGAAGCCGACCTTCCTGAAAATGCCCTTGCCCGTCGAGATGAAACCGTCCGTTAACTCGGAGCATCCAGCCGACTTGCCCAGCTCGGCACGCTCGAAGCTTGGCGCAATGAATGATCGAAGCGGAGATGACCCCTCGCTTTCAGTGCTGGTAGACGAAGTTCCAGACGACTTTCTGGCCTTCTTGTATGGCGTACGACGAGGTGGCAAGCCCGTAGGAGGTGGGACGTCGTACTTGTCTGTGACCGACAGAATATTCAGCGGCGCCGAATGCGGTGCTTGCTGCTCTAAAGCTGCAAGGCCTTCATCCACATCACTGTCAGTCGACTCGTCGGGGTAGTCGACCACGCCATCCTTCTTGTTGTTGGGTGAGCCGGTCTTGTTGCCAGCGAAGAACGGGTCGGCGTCTCCGTCGCTGAAGCGGCGGGGGCGCGTCATGAGATCCGCGTTGGGGATGCACCTCGAGTCACTGTACATGCGGTTCATTTGCATGGGCTGCTGCAATGAGATAAAGTCCTCGCTGTCCGTGATGTCCATGGCCACGAAGGAGCGCAGCGACTCTGTGTCCGAGTAGATGCCCTCCGCCGTCATGACGCGGCGACAAGCAGCTAGTTTGTGCAGCGGGTCGTAGTAGCCCGGAAGCGAGTGGAAGATGCCTGTGAGGGGGTGGTGACGAAACTTCTTGCGCTCCTCCAGCTCGGCCATGTCGACGATGTCGCTCGAGAAGTAGACAGCACCGCGGTTTCCAGCGCTGCAGGGTTACAACAACAGCATTCCACAGAAAGGTTAGCGCCACTTTAGTGCAAAAAATCCGCCAACTTCAAGGGGGGAGCAGCGTCTAAACGCACCTGGGGGCATGATGGAACGTGCCCACGAAGGGGTTGTACGAGGGCAGCTTCGCGAACACGTTGTGGGGCATGACCACGCCTCCGTCGCCCGTCATTCTGAAGGTGAAAGTCGCTCTTGGCTCGGGGCCGATCCGGCTGGTGTGGAAGTGGGTTGGGGCGGCGACGACGGCACTGCGGCGAGAGGCTCCTCTTCTGCTTATGCGGCTCTGCGTGTCTTCTCTCGTTTTGCACTCGAGGACGTTTGCGACTCCACAACGGCTGCTCGGGTACGCCACACCATCACAGAGAAAAGTGCGAAAGAGCCGGGCGATGCTCACTCGAAGTTTGTATGAATCGCCGCTCGGCCAATCATCGTCGCCTCTTAAAGCGAAATATTCGAGTGACCGAGGCTTATTGTCACATTTCACCCACGTGGATGGCGCTGGATACTCGCTAGAGGCGAGACGACCAGGTAGCGTTACGAGAGGCCATTTCATCCCCAGCGTAGGCCCTCGTCGAGTTAACACGCAAGCAGGCCGCGGGTTGCTTACCGCCGAAAACGGCGAGCGATCAGGTGCGAAGCGCACCGGGTTTTTTTACCGACGGTTCTTGCAAATGTCACGAGACAGTCCCGAACGTTGAAGTTCGCTGGACTCGCATCCTGCCGAATGTCATGCAAACCTGCCCAATAGCCTCAAAACAAAAACACGAAAGCGGCTCTATCCCACTGTGGTCCTTACCTAGCGCTGCGATTGGTGGATAATGACGGGTGCAGACGCCATACGATTGGCCAAAAGCAGAACGCGATGGCACGACCGCGAAACGCGCCCATGACAGCGCGCACGTGTTTGTACCACGTCACGTTTGTACCATCGCAGCGCCCACTTCAACCGATTGTGATTGCACTCTGCCTGCCTCTGGTTTGACTTGCCTGCCGCGGGTTCAACGTCGCCTGTCCAGGGCGTCCGTCACATGAAAGTATCTTCGCTGGCGCACGCGGCAAATCGAGTGATCGAGGCGATCGTCGCAGCGCTTCAACTGCGTAATTTGGCTTCGTGGCCCGCGTAACGGCGGCTTGTGGCTTCTGGCGAATACTCGTGTAGTTATTGCCGCCACACCCGGGCCTGTCGCTTACGTGCGAGCACTTTACCCATGCGCGGTGGGCCGCAGGCTCCGGTGGAGGCTCCACTGGAGCAGGTTATCCAGTTGCACTGTATTGAGGACCTGAGGAGGTGGAGTCTTGCTGCCGAGCAACTCGTGATCAAATAAGATGGGGTTTCACTGCTCAAGGTCATCATGGCTAGCCCATCGCGGACTTCTGCTGGCCATGATCCCAGCGCAGCGCGACCAACTGCACAGTCCAGATTGATCACCCGGCCAGCGGACTGGCGGTCCACTTTGACGCAAAGGAGGCATTGCACACGTGGATTCAAGACCCAACCCGATGCGTACGTACGATTCGAACTCAATCCCGTCGTGAGGACAATTGTAATGCAGATGATGTCCGAAATCATTCGGCGATATGGTAGGATCAATGGGTGCCTTCATCGTTTGGTTTTACAGGTAAGCTATACCACGAGAGTTTGCGAGGGTGCGGGGCAATGCGATCCTAATAATGTGAGGATGTTTGTATGGACAGCACGAGCGGCCAAGGGATAGTTTCACGCAAGGTTTGATGCTTTACATTAATGTTGTGTCTCTGGGTATCGCCTAATGCGGTGGTTGTTCATCGTTTTGAAGGAACATGCGCCTTCGGGAAAATGGAGCATCAAGTCGATGTTCTCTTTTACGAGCGCGTACTTCTTTTCGAAGGTACTGCGCCACCGATAACGATGACGTTCATTTAACTTGGTGCGTGGTGTGCAGACGACATTCGAGATCCTGGTGAAATATGCGTCGGAGTTAGAGGAGTAATGTACAACCCACAGCACGGCAGAAATACTGACTAACTTGTTATCTCCATCCGTAGCGTGTGATGGAGTTCGGGTTTTGCTGTTGTGCAGATAGTACAACGAGAAGGTGGGATGCCAAACACAATGATGCAAAGCCCGCGAGCATGTCTAACCGACTGTGGTTTTACCAATACATACTTTGAAGCTACAGGACTCGCGCTGCTACCATGAATTCGGCAACGATTTTATTTGGAGACCACGAGCTTCGTGAGTCCATAGTTGCAGAAGTGAATGAGGTATGTAAGCTATTGCGCTGGCAATAGTGGTGTGTGTAAATATGTTCAGGTATCGCAGGTAATAAACCGAGAGCAGCAGTAGAGATGTCGGGCGATGCCGTGTACGGAATGCTGCATCCGGTTTCCACAACAACAGAGAATTTTTATCTCAACATAACTTGCTACGTGTTGTTTCTGCAGACTACAAGCAATAATGGTACGGGTTTGAGGTTATGAGATAAATTGCAACTAGCAATGCCTCGCCGCTTGATAACTCATGATGCAGTCCTGTAGTGAACGCAATCAACAGGGACCAGCCAATAAAATCGCGCAGACAAGTTGCATGGCAACAATCGCAATACCTTGCTTGCACATACCATTCCCGAATTCGACACCCCGGCACGACGCTCTCGTGTTATTTGACAATGAGCGCAGAAGACGACATTTACCACCACCCAGTTCTCGCCGTCTCTCATGGACCTGGGCCGCTGTGGCTATTGAAGCAGGGTGTGGAGAACCGCACGAGCAAGCCAGCTCGCAACGTCGCCTCGATCTTCAAGAAGGTCTACCCGGATGGAGCCAACAAACCGAAGCGGATCCTGCTAGTGTCGGCGCACTGGGAGACCTACCGCATTGGCTTCGAAATCTCCAAGTCGCCTGCCCCGGGAATGCTGTTTGACTACGAAGGTTTCCCGGCAGAAGCGTACAAGGTCACTTATCCTGCACAAGGCGACGCTGACTTTGCGAACGAAGTGGCCACACTGTTGTCCAGAAGCAAGATCAAGGCAACGCAGGTGCTGCGTGCGTTCGACCACGCCGCGTTTGTGCCTTTGACATTGATCCGTCGGCAAGCAGACATCCCGGTGGTGACGCTGTCCATCAACTGGAAGCTGAGCCCGAGAGCACACTTCGAACTGGGCCGAGCGCTTGCTCCCCTGCGTGACCAGGACACGCTGATCATTTGCTCAGGACAAGCAACGCACGGCTTGCCAGGAACAGGAGACGAGATCCCACAGTCCGGACTTGACTTCCAGGAGTGGCTGGACGCGGTGCTGACCAAAGGAGAAGACAGCAGCGAAGAAATGACCTACACGCAGCGACGAGAGAAGCTGCTGGCGTGGGAGAACGCCCCTGGCGCGCTACAGGCACACCCGAGACCGGACCACTTCATGCCGTTCCTGGTCGCTGCCGGCGCTGGTATGGAGAAGAAGACACCGGAGGCTACCAAGTTATATGGTGGCTGGGGTGTCGAGAACCATCTTTCGTATGCATCGTATGCGTGGGGGCGCCTTTGACCAGCATCGCCAGGCATTCCTAGTACTGGAAGTCGTCCCAGTCCCATTCTAATGTTTGGTTTGGGATACCACACTATTGACACCATTTGGATAACGGATGTCGTGGCCTCCGAACCTGAAATTGAGGTGGCATCCATTCAGCTCATACTGAGCCTCACCACGACAACCTTGACTCTCAGCGGAGCTATAGTCGACGATGCTTTGGTCCAATTCAAGCTCGTGTGTTACAGGCAGATTCTAAACCGCATGCGTTGCTCCAGTAGCAAGTTAGACAGTTTTCACCCCTCCTTTTTAATTTAAACAGGAGTTTCCCCTCATACAAATGGCAAGTAAGTCTCGCTTGTGTCAATAGCATCTTCATTCGATTTATATCAGGAACCCATTCGCGAAACCGAAGCCAAAGGCCAGCACAAATCGAATTGGGTCGCAGAGAGAAGATCGATGGTACTGTCTCGAGCGTTGGTGCTGCTCTGCGTAGCTGCAGCGGTAGTGCTGTCGGAAGCACCGGGTGCTGGTGTCGGCGCGGAGCTCGCACCTCGTCAGCTGGAGGAAGAGGTCGTGAAGGTGCACGTCAAAGTTCACGAGAAGAAGGACGCGACTGTAGCAGCGACAACGCAGTCGAAGACGGAAGAGAAGGGGCCTCTCAGAAAGCACAAGCACCACAAGGATCAGGAGAGCGATGAAGTGTCGGACGACAGCGAGACGGTGCGCAACTACGCTCACGGAACTGTCCGTATCGACTCGAAGGGCTCCAAGACCGCGAAGCAGCTCACGAACAGGCGCCACCATGCCAAGAAGAATGTCAAGGATGAGACCGTGGTCGAGTACGAGCACGGCAGTGTCAAGACCTCTGGCAAGAAGGTCGATGAGAAGAAGAATGACACGAAAGAGAAGCCCAAGAAGGCGGCTGCGACAAACGACCAGGAAGTCACCACTACAGCCAACGATGTCAATGAACTCATGACGAAGCTCAGTAGTACGACTTCAAGCGACAAGAAGTCGTTCATCGACGCGTATGGGCCTGTTGTGGTTATCTGTGGGCTTATTGGCGGCATCGCTGCGATTGTTGGCGTCGTTGGTCTCGTGATGGGCCAGCCACAAGCGCGCGACGAGAATATGGACTCGGTGTTGGGCGACTCCGCTGATCTGGACGTTGACGTCGAGGCCAACGTTGCATCGGCTGGAGCTCAGGAAGAGGACGCTGCTGCCGACGGCGACGACCTTCTGGATGATTCGGACGCCAACGACGATGAAGAGGAGGAGGAAGAAGGCACCTTTGCTAACGGCACCGCTCATGTGTCCGTGTGAATGAGGCCATGCGATGGAAGGATCGACAGCGCAGGCGTGCATGTATTCCCAGTTGCTTTGAGTTCAGGCCTGCTATTTCATTTATGATATTTGTTGGTTTGCCCTGCAGACCGTCAACTTTGTTCAAAGCTTGTCGTCGACCATCCACAAAGATACAAAATCCAATCCGCTGCATCGTCGCATGTTATCGGTTGTCTGCATTGTTGCGCCATAACATCTACTAGTTTGTATACTTGCTAATACTTCAATGCTATAGGTCAATTAAGTCCTGAAGACTGTTGCTATTGGCTAGCGGTCATGGCCACCTCCGCCAACCAAGTTGAAAAGTGGCCAGCGAGCCCATCATTAGGATAAGCCGAGGGATGCGACGGAGAGATGGCCATGGATGCCATCTCACTTCCGAAACTGACGGCAACTACAATAACAACTACATCTACACCAACGCAACATTTCAAGTACGATGGCCGCCGATGCAAAGTCTGGTGGCGGCCTCGAAAGGTTCAACGGCAAGTCCTACACCATGTGGAAGGACAAGCTGCTGACTCATGTCAATCAGTTGGACCATGAGTATCAGACGAAGCTGCTAGAAAAGCGGCAGCCTGAAGCGAAGGTGCTCATGGCCGACTTCCTGCGGAGTAATCCGGAGAAACCATCCTCACCGACCACCGAAACGGCTGAACAAGAGGTGTTCGCAATGAGGTGGGACGTCATGCATTGGACAAGGGGAAGGGGAGATCTTCAGAACCTGCTAAATCAGGTACTCCCCAACTTCTTTCTGTCAACCTTGCCGGATGTGGTGTCCTCAATGGACCCATGTGAGGTAATCCGACTTCTAGAAAAGGACTTCGGGCAAGGAGATGCAGCTGGCCTAATTGAGTTAACGAGGGCCTGGTCTAAGTTGGCTCGGAGCCCTTGGCGCGACTTAAGGTCCTTGTTCGCGCAACTCAAGAAGGCGAAGAATGAGATCAACCGAAAATCTCGGAAGTTGTTGGGACAAGACATGGTTACCGAGCCCTGGCTTTGCGTCGAGGTGCTGTCTCAGCTGCCTAGTGAGTTTTGGGCGTCCTCAATTTCGATGAAAAAGGAGGATTTCACTGTCGATCAAGTGGAAAGTTCCTTGCGCCGAATTTTCGGCGATAAGTCCAAAAAGGAGGTCGGACTTATGGACAAGGCCCAGCCAATTTTGGTGAACAACGTACGCGCTAAACAGGGCGTGAAGCGGAAGACGGGTGCAGTTGAGGGTGCTAGAAGCTGTTTTTACTGCTTTCAGACTGGACACTTCAAGCCAGACTGCCCGACAAAGCTGGCCGATAGGGACCCAAACCGTGAAGGAGGCCCGTTATTCAGGACGGATGTCAACACTGCGCCGGGTGCCAAGAGAGCTAAAAAGGCGAGGACTACCGCGGTCAACACCATCAAGGCGGTGGTGCGGGACGGCCAACAGCATCTAAATGAGGGCGGAAAAACCCTTCTTGAGGAGTGCGCAGAAGATGAGGCCATGGACGACATTGAGAGCTTGGACCCCGCTCATCATGAGGATTTTGAGGGAGATGGCAACTCGGCACAGACGCCAATTGAGTTTGCGCACAGTATGGAAGAGATCGAAGATGAGGTACGCAAACTAAATGCCTCTTATTTGAGGGTTTTGGAGCAAATAACTCTAACGGATGATATGTGGGTTGTTGATACGGGTGCAGGCCGAGCTATAACACCGGACCGAAGCTGGTTTAGAGGACTTTTACAACCTGGCCAATCCCACACCTTCACGTACGGTAATGGGGGTATCTCTCACAGCACACTCACGGGATCAATAAAACTTAACGTTTTGAACCCTAAAGGGAGTTTGAGTGCTTTGACTTTACATGATATCTCATATGACCATAAGTGTGATAGCAACTTACTCAGTTCGTGCTATCTTGCAAAACAAGGTTATTGGCACTTTCAGTCAACATCAGGAAAATTTCTGTACTTTTTCGGAAAAGGCTTTAAGCTGCGGTTTGCAGCAGTAGAAATAGGTGGGGTTTACTACCTGCCAAGTGAAAAGCCAAGACGGATTAGTGCTTTTTCTGCAAAATACAGTAACATTGGAGATGTCCTCAAAGAGTGGCATTTACGTCTTGGCCATGTTGGTAAAGACCGCCTAATGCGGAGTATGAGCAGCCAGAAAATTGAAGGGTTGCCTACTATTTCCTACTCGGAGCTCAAGAAAGTACATTTCTTCTGTAAGACATGTGCACATATGAAGGACCGCAGAATGTCTTATCGCAACATGTTAGGAAATAAATCTGAAGAGCCTTTGCACACCCTGCATATGGACTCTACCGGAAAACTTAGAGTTAACGGCTTATATGGTACCTTTGGATACCGTTATGCACTGGCAGTCGTAGATGATGCAACCGGTTACAAGTGGTACATTGTCGTTAAGTCATTAAAGGAGGTCCCGGGGAAAATAAAATCCCTTCTAAAACAGCTATCAGTGCAATTTCCCTCATATAAGGTCCGCCGAATTCGTACTGATGGAGGCACCGAGTTTTTGAACAACGAGGTTTCAAAATTATGTACAAAATTGGGACTAAACTTCCAGAGCTCAAATGTCGAATCTCAGGAAGAAAATGGAAGCGCAGAAAGGGCTCACCAGACCATGATGGCCGGTGTGCGATGCGCTCTTAAAGGGGCAAATATGGCAGCAAAATGGTGGCCTGAGGCCTTATTGTACATAGTTGACATCACTAATCGCCTCCCAATGGCAAGATTGGGGATGAAAACCCCGTACGAATTACTGCATCGTAAGAAACCCAGTGGGCTAGGGTTCAGAATATGGGGCGCAACGTGCTACGCACACATCCCCAAATCAAAGCGAAAAGACCCAAAACTGAGTGATAGAGCAGTCGAGTGCAAATTTTTAGGCTTCTCAGCTAAGTATAAGGGGTACCGACTTCTTGATGTTAAAGCCAACAAGTACCTTATAGCCCGAGATGTAAAATTCAGCTCGACTAATACAGAGGCTCTGATAAAGCGATCATTTC
>KV742481.1:642-12283 GCA_000468175.2 Phytophthora cryptogea
ACACAAAGGCAAACTACCAGGGAGCTACGCCAGCTCCCCCATCTCTGCGTTTCTGAAGAACACCACAGCCCATCCAGATCCCTGAGGACATCGCTGACGACTCCGACGACGACGAACCTCTGGCTGTCGAGCTTACATCCGATAGTTCCTCGGACAAAGCGTCTCCAGAAAGCGCAGAAGCGAGTACTCGTCAGGCTCGCTAGGTCCTCAGAGCCCCCACTTTGCTGGCTCGCCACCATGACAAGGCCTGCATGTAGGAGCGAGATGTAAGCTTAGCGAACTAGAACTCCATTTTTTTATTTTAATGAACTTACCGCCTTGCATTTCAATTTGCTTTTAATTGCTGCAGCTCACTGGCCCCTGTAGCAAGCCGCCGCAACTAAACGTCCTTCATCTTGGCTGCACTACATGGGTCGGTCAGTGGTAACTGTACTGGAAAATATGGTATTTTGCTTACCGATAGACTATTCAAAAACCTGATCTCAGTCGGAGTGAGTTGGTCTGTTCAAAGACCTGATCTGTTCCGTATATGATTCCAAAATAAAATCTACCGACTTCTCACTGCTGCGGACATGGGGCGGTATTGTACAGGTTCGCGTGCCACCAGAAACGCGCAAAGCAATGTTTGCGTCCCGCACTGAGATGTCACTGTTACTTGGATATGGCACCGACACAAAGGGCTACAAGACGATGGGTCTTCACTCGGAACTATTCCAACTTGCAGACCCGAAAACGAACTGTTTCACGAATCTTTTACGTGTGAGTCCGAATATGTGGCGCATTTGGTGGAGAACACATTCCTGTATGGAGCTCACGTACTGGATGCAGACCTTCAGGTTGTTCATATTAAGACAGACATGGAGTCGTATGCTGTTGATATTGATAGAGAGCAACCACCAGTTGGAGTTTCTTCAGAACCTGTCAAGTTACGTCCAAACACAGTGATGATCATCTGCCTTCAGCGAGTGGGGGTGTTGAGAGTGATGGTGTGCCTGAAAGTCGTGGTGAAGATCTGCGTCCTCGTGATCAAGAACAACAGGGACGAGAAAACGAAAACACCGCGAGTCGCCATCCTGCAGGGATTCTAATGCTTCGAGTGGGGCGTCAAATGGTGAAATAGGTATCAGTCGCCTGCTGTTCAATCACCACTAGTCCCCACATGTCGCAGACGCAGACCCAGTACACGTCTCCGCGAATATGGTGTGAGCAATGTACTCGAGCACGCGCAGGATGTTGATGTACCATCCAGTTATAAGGATGCACTTCAATCGTCACAGTGGCTTCAGTGGCGGGCAGCAATGCAAGATGAGCTGGCGTCATTACGTCGACGCCGCACTTGGGAGTTGGTTCGCCGAGATTTGACGCGTGGTTCCACCGTAATCACTTGCGGCTGGGTGTACGCGTTGCATCGCGATCAGCATGACCGCATCCGGCGCTATAAGGCGCGGCTGGTGATACATGGCTTCAAGCAGGAGTTTGGCGTCAACTTTCACGAGACGTATGCATCTGTCGTGAGATTCGAGTCGATTCGCATTGCCATCTCCTATGCCTTGCAACGTGGCTGGGACATCCTTCAGTACGATGTCAAGACCGCATTTTTGTATGGTGACCTTGACATGGTCATTTACCTGGGGCAGCCTGCTGGCATGGACGGACCTGACCCTACAATGGTGTGCCACCTGTTAAGAGTTTGTATGGGCTGCGTCAGGCTCCTCGCATTTGGAATGATACGCTGGACAGTGTTCTTGTGCGAATTGGATTTGTGCGGCTGGACTCCGCCTAAGGCATGTATGTTTTCAAGTCTGATGCTATTGCTATTGATGATTCTGACGGTGTATGCGGATGATTTGCTGTTAATTCGTCCAAATTCGTCCAACTGAACGGTGCAAGCATGTGGCTGCACAACTTCAGTCAGAGTTCGAGTTGAGCGAGCTTGGACCTGTTCGATACTTATTGGGTGCTGAAATTATAGTGGATTGTCCTCGCAGTCGAGTCATTTTCCTCGAGAAGCAATATGTACTTGACGTGCTTTGTCGTTTCAACATGAAAAGTACCGTCAATTCTGCTACGCCGCAAGCCACAGTACCTTCGACATCCGAACCGCCGCAATTGGATAAATATCCTTACCGTGAAGTTGTCGATGCCTGGTTGCAGCCTCTCGTCCTGACATCGCTCATGTTACTCGGCATTTAGGCAAGTACCGACCTGCTATACTAGCGCCAATTATGCAGAAGCGTTGCGTGTGCTTCGCTACCTACATGGAACCTCCGACTACGACCTTGTGATGGACGTTCAACGATCTGCCAGCGTTACTCTTGTTGGCTATCCCGGTGCCGATTACGCAAATGACCCCGAGGACTTCAAAAGTGTGAGTGGCTACGTCACTCTATTGGAGGGAAACGTACGCGTCGAGGAAACGATCCATCAACGCCCAGAGCACTTGCGAAGCAGAATATATCGCTATGAATGAGTGCACGCAGGATTTGATGTGGATGGAATGGCTTCTAGACGAGCTACACTGGCAGCACGACTTGCCAGTCCTGCGCGGAGAAAACATGGGCAGCATCCGTTTGGCTGCTAAGCCAGGCAAACGCCGCAATACTAAGCATATCCGGAACAAATTTCACCTGGCGCGCCACATAGTTGAAAAGAAGCAGCAACAACAGCATGTTGGCACGGAAGAACAGATTGCCGAAGTGATGACTATAGCGCTGGGAACAGTGAAGTTCAGACGTTTCCGAACGGCTCTCAAAGTTTTGGAGGTAATTTCCACTGATGACGTGACCGGCGATTTATTATTCCGGATGTACCAACTTTGGCGCCGAGTGGGGGCTACCAATTTTGCGGACGTCAACATCGAGTTGGAGCTTCTGTCTTGGCGGGCAAGACATGCTGCGCAACCTGACGGAGTTCAGCTTATCATAGTTCTGCGTTCACTAATGGAGCTCGTGATCACTGAGGCTACTCGATGCAGACGAGTGGAGAACAGGACGGAGCAAGGAGCTCCGTGGACGCTATCATGGCCAATGCGATCGTGACTGCCTCCGGAGTGTGAGATGGAGAAGCCGGCGCAATCAGTAGAGTGGGTCGTGCTGATCCAAATGCACTGCGAAATGCAAGGTACACGGGTACGGCACGGGTCGTACCCCTCGGTTGCTTGTGAGAAACCCTCTCTGCAAGTATATTCTATTGGTGTGTGATTGCAGTATAGATGCTACTGCTAGATACTCCAAAGTCAGATCATAGCCTAGATTGAATACACATAAACGTGGAGACAGAGACAGCAGTGCTGGCGTCGAGCTCACGAGAGCTCACTTCCAAATCAAGTGCCTCAAACACAAGTGGCCTACTGCCTCCACGGTCGCGGTCTTTTGCCTCCGCCAGCGCCGTCTTCCTCTCTAAACTACCCATGACTGCTTTCGCACGCAGTAGGAGTCGGCTGCCTATGGTTACCAGCTCTCACATTGAAAATGGAGCCATGCACATGCAGAGCAGATAATAGAACATCGCTGCTCCTCGATAGTGTAGGCTATCGCTGCTTTTAAGTCGCTGTGGAGTCGCGCTAGCCGCGATTAAGCCCACAGGACCAGTTGGTCGGTCATAGTCTGACTGACTACTGTACGCTCCTTTTCGTCGCTCAAACAACCAACGAAACTTGTCACCTTCAAACAGTGAAACGAAACGAAAAGTACAAAAAATCATCATCCTTTCTTAGATTTTCCTCAGATTTGCATTGCGCTCGGAAGTGCTTAAGCGCTCTAACGAAAACTGCTCCCACACCTGTTAAAATTTGATAATACTAGCTAGCATCCGCGGGCGAACGGTTGCTTCTGCCCTGAAATTATGAGTGAAACATAATTTCGGGCGACGCCCCCCCCCCCTGATTTTCAACTTCTCAAATTGAAGATGACCAAGATGAAATCGATGAGCACCGCTGGATGAAAGCAGCGGTTTGCTAAAGGTAAAATGACCCCGGCAATTTACCGAACGTACGTGATGACTATAGATACTTGTGTTACAATTTAATCCAGAGCGAGCTGGGGCAGTGAACGGCAAGAGCAAGACAGAAGGTAAGGGAAATGCATGCAGGTTGAATTTCTGCAAATGCGTAGCAGTACTAATTATTTCTGTTGCAATACACTGCGTCGTGGCAGGACCTCAGAACCAAAGCAAGACACACCGTCGACGGCAGCAAGAACGGCGCGTGATGCTGCATCCGTTGCAATGAGGCACGACGCAGAGGCAAAGCGCGCTGCCCATGCGCGTGCAATGAAGGCTGCCAAGTGACTTCGCCGTGCGTGACATACTTTGTTGGTGCGTTAGGAATGATTGTTGAATTTATTGGTGTTCTTTGTCTACACAGGTTTTCGAGTTCGGAAGCTACGGGTTGCAGGCAGCGCATGCTCGCAAAATTCAGGCGCCCAAAGAAGAGCACGATCTCCCAAGTCGCGAAGACAAGCGTAGGAGGAAACAGCATCCACGCTGTTGGAAAAGCAGACAAAAAGCATGAGTGTTGCTAAGTACACCGGCTCTGCACGGTTAGGCGTGACCGGTGGAACGGTTCGCCTATGAACCGTCCCATGATTGGGGTATCGGATCGAGTGGTTCGCAAGCTGAGCAAACGGTGTTTGCACAAGCACCCACAAGTGGACAACAAGGAGGACAACAGGGAGTAGACGTGTAGAAAGACAAAAAGGACAGGCTTAAAGGATTCTAATCTCACTTCGGCATTTGCCTCTTCAAACTCAAGCTCAATACTAATAGGTTAACAGCCGCAACTACGACTCTGCCTGGAACGCCTCGCCGGAACGCCCAAGCATGACGACGACCAAGAAACCCGAAGTCCCCCTTGGCAGTAGAAACTACTTCCACTGGGAGTACAACATGCGCATGACCTTGGCAAGGAAGGGGCTCCTCGCGCATGTGCAAGTGATCAAGCTTGAGAACGAGATCACAGAGGCGTGGCTTGTGAACGACGCGAAGGCGCTCGGCATCATCGCTCAAGGCGTGAAACTTCAGCCCCAGACCAAGATCCGGTCTGCGACGCGTGCCATGGAGGCATGGGGAACGCTTCGGGAGTTCTACACTCGCACCACGCTGCACAACCGTGTCACGATGGCACGCCGGCTCCACGAGTTCAAGATGGAGGCCGGAACGACCATGGCCAAGCATCTGGATGCGTTCGACGAGCTGATCGTCGGTCTCCAGACGCTAGGAGAGCCAATGGACGAGGCACGGCAGCTGGTGGTGCTGCTCAGCAGTCTTCCCAACTCATCGCGTCCATCGTGGAGAACGCCAAGGGCGTGACGCTGATTGAGGCCAAGGAGAAGCTGGTCAAAAAGTATGAACGCCTCGAGAAGAACGAGACTACGAAAAAGGCGTTCCGCTTAAACGGGAACGCCGGGAGGTTCAAGGGCGGCCGCGGGAACGGTCGCAAGGGGAACGTGCCACGCAGGAACGGCAAGTTCCAGGGCAAGTGCTTCAACTGTGGCCAAGTGGGCCACATGAAGCGTGACTGCCACTTTGGTAACGGCGACAGCAAAGACAATGCAGTGTTTGCAGTGGGGGACGAACGCTCGGCCGGGTGGCGGATTGACAGTGGTGCGACGTCGCACATGACCCCTCACCTGAAGGACTTGGCCGAGTACAAGGGCCTGGACACGGGCATCGAGGTGACGATAGCATATGGCAAGAAGCTGCGCGTCGAAGGAACTGGAACGGTCAAGTTAACTGGCCTGAATGGTAGACGCATCAGTATGGTCGATGTGCTGTACATCCCAGGACTTGAAAGTGGATCATTTAATCCGGCCGTGTACTGGATCTTACACGACAACCTTGGGGCTTCCCTGTGCGCATACACTTTGTCGGATGGTTAAACAATCTGTAGATCTCAAACCCGAAGACTTTCATCCACATTGGTAGATTGACCGAAACTTGACTATGAGAGAACAGCCTCCTAGAATTCTTGAACCCGAGCGAATTGAAGATCGTCGAGCGCGCCGAGCGTTAGATCGACGTCATCAGCGCCAAATTACTGGTAACGGACCGCGAGGGACTCGCCGAATTCCGTCATCATTCGAAAAATAGTATCGATATGGTTGGCACCAAAAACATACTGTGATCATAGCACAAGCACAGAACAGCTGTACAAATATATTACAATTATTTTGCTGCCTACCAATTATTACGCATCTGTACAGGCGTGCGAGTAGAAATTGTCTTTTGTGTCGAAGTGGCGCTTGCATTTTTTGCAGTATTCACCTTTTGCATTGTTTCGCTTGCGCTTCTTGGCATTTTTTTCTTTGGCCGGATTAGCATCGCAATAGCGCTCGTGATTCCGGAGCCCGCTTACCTTCACACCGCTTCAAGCAGAAATTGCATGGAAAGCATGCCCAGGCAACACGCTCCACCACTCCCTCATCATGGTCAACTCGGTCCACGTTGACGTATCCCTGAATCCGGACGTTTTCATATTCATCGGCAGCCTCGGCATGTGGTAAGTCACCACGGTACACAACCAAGTCACCCGAATGTAAATCGTCTAGAACCATGCAATGTTCCTTATAAACAGAGCCAGCAAACGCTTCCGGTACCAGTAATAGTTTGGTACCAGGTTCAAGCACCAATAGTAACGATGCCTGTACCCACTCCTCGCAATTAATTGCCTCTGTAGTCTCCGAAGATTGAAAATCGCGATGCAACAACTCTCCCTTGGCTCCACCCTCTGTGTGCAACACCGTTAGCGCCTCCACAACGCTCCACGTCGGGTGCACCTTGGACGAGAACTCGATCAATTTTTCAAGTATCATGTGAAACACCGGAGATTCCTCACCCGGGGTCAGCTCTAGCCGCGTTTGACAGCGATGGGGATCCAAAATGTCACGAAAGAAACGTGTGGGGTGAAGCCGAGAATTTGCATTCCGCACCAATTTGACGTCTTCATCCTGAATAAACCGGCAACAGTGGTGCATCCTACGTTCCAAAATTCGGTTTGCACTCCCAGTTCGGATACCGCTGGTCGCTTCCGCGCGAGCAGAAACATCATTGTATTTCCCGTTACTCCTTAATACAGAATCGTTTCATTCCTTTGTCCCTGAGCCTGAATTGCAGGTGCCTGCATCGGTCGCTAGTTCAGCGACTGTATTGCAGCCGGCGCTTCCTGTCTCGTCCGAACCGCCGGCGAGCATGACATCGGAGCTCATGCTGGTCACCTTGGCACCTCCCCCATCGCATCAGAACGATCGTCGGCCGCTACGACCACGACCGTGGAACCTGTGTCGTCTGCGACGCGGATGGTAGGCAGAGCAGTCCTTGGCATGGCCATAGTCGCTGCTTGCAACGGTTGTGCAGCTACCGCTTGCTGTGCGGTCACTGCTTGCTGCCGTGTTGGCGGTTGCAGCAACGGTGCCATCGGTGCTTCGGCCGGTTGGTTTCGTCGCCGAGCTTCTAGTGGTAGCCTCAGTGGGGGGCGGGCAACACCAGAGTAGCGGCCACCGGCACTGGCCGGCGCGTCTCCCAACCTGGGTTGAGCTGCGGCCGAGGCAACGAGGGAGGGCCGGGCGTGTTGCCCGAGCCCGAGTGCGTCGTGGCCTTCGCGGTGACCTTCGTGGTGGCCTTCACGGTGGTCTTGGCGGCGGTCTTGGCGTCAGGCTTGGCGGTGGCCTTCGCGGTCGCCTTCGCGGTGGCCTTGGCGGCTGTCTTGGCGGCGGTCTTGGTGGCGGTCATGTGTGTTGGGTCGATCGAGATGTGAGAGCGCACCGGCTCCTAGTAAAGTATCAACATTTGTCAAAACTTTTCCGTGTCAATGTTGGGTGTCCAGCCCTTGTTTTGCAAACCACCATGTGTTTTTCAATCTAAACGTTTGTATACGCATTCACTGCATCTGTCGGTAGGCGCGCTGCCGTTATCACCTCCCTTCATTAACTGATCCCGTATCTGATCATGGCAAAAGACGAGTCTGTTCAAAAAGCTGATCCGTTCCGTATCTGCTCCATTCAGCATCTAACCGAGAAGTCAGGAGGTGAGCCATTTAGCGGCTCATATGGACTATTGTAATCGAGCACCTTGGTGGGCGTTCGGTTCACTGTGAAGACAGAGTGATGCATAGCTTCACCCCTCAAGATTTTAGGCAGCATCGTCGCCCGTAGCAGCATCCGAAAAACGTGTCAAAACTGTTCCGTTCGCTCGCTCAACAATGCCGTTCTCCTGCGGCGAGTATCGGTTCGTAAACTGCGCCTCAATGTTTTCTTTGTGGCAAAACTTCTACAGCTTCTTCCAAAGAAATTCCCCTCCTTGATCTCCGTGTAGCAGTCTGATTGGTCATTGTTTGAACTTTGTTTGTAGACGCTTTGCCAGTGTCTGTATATGTTCGACAGCCTCGCTTTTCGATCCGAGAAGGTATGCCCACTTAAATCGCGTATCTTCATCTACTACGAGGAGGAACATCGTCTCAGCGCTTGCTGTTCGGTCGCCAACTGAGCAAATATCCACCGACAGCTTTTCCAACGGGATCGTGCACCGTCGAGGATTTTGCTTGTAGGTCATGCGTCTCATTTTCGCCCCAGAGCACGGGACGCACGAGATTGGACTCATCTCATCGTTTGAGACCTTGATACCCAAATTCACCTTTTGCTCGATAAGCTTGTGCAGGACTTGTTTCCCAATGTGGCCGATGCGACTACAGTGCGATAGGCGAAAATCTGTTTTTGAGATTATTTTTACTAAATCAAAAGCTTTGATTCTGAGCTCACATTTTTGCCGTTCGTTTGCGGTGTTGCTTGCAGCAATCTGACGTCTGGCGGCCGAGCAACACTGCAAAATCTGCGTCCAGGTGAGCACCTCCTGCGCGAAAAGTATACGCGAAGCGTCGAAAGCTGCCGATTGGAGTGTAACGGGGCTGCGTGAGGGTCTACTATGGCTCGTAGGCATTCAACACTGCCTAGGGTTTGTTGCTGTGTCCTTTAGAATTTTTTTGCGTTGTCTAGCGATGGGGAGGGGGACACCATTGACCGACATGGAGAAGGGTCAAAATTTTGCCTACGAGTAAGAAAATTTCTCCGCGAATACAATTGCAACGCGTGTGGGTTGGTCCTGGCTCGTTGTAAACAGCTTTCTGCGTAATCCCGACCAAAAACAGCTCAGGAAAACCAAGGAAACTGACACGAACGGCAGGAACGCCGATTGCTTCGCGAGGCCTCCAAGACGGGAGTGAGTGCTCGCTCGTTAAAGGAGTCGCTGCAACTGCCGATATCGGTGCGCCGGTTGCAGGAAGTGTTGCACGACTCGGAGAACATGGTAAACCAGAAGCGGCTGACTTGCCCGCCTTTCAAACTGAGGCACATTGTCGACAGGTTGAAGTGGGCGGAGCAGCACGTGGAGCATGGCTCCAAGTGGCTCTTTGTGGTGTTCTCGGACAAAACAAATGTAACCGGGATGGTCCGAATGGCTACCAGTATTATTGGCGTGATCTACAGAGATCTATTCTAAGCGTCAATCGGGTGGTGGGGGCGTGTTTGTGTGGGGAGCATTTATGTAACGGGGTTACACGGTGGTTACACGTAACCTGGCTACATTGGTGTGGGTCACACTAAGGTGTGTGAACATACACTAACAGAAAGGAGTTCTCAGTACTCAGTAGATAACAAGAGTCAGTATGTGGCCTCTGAGCCACAAGTATGCATTTTATTAGGTATTAGTATGGCCTTAGTATGGACGATAGTTAGTGTAGGACATTCGCACCAGGGCGGCCCTGCCGCCCTTAAGATTAATACATTCAGTTTGGAAAACACACAGGAGAGTTTATATACCTTGTTTAAGGTTCGTATAAGACTCTAGGCGCTGGGTACGGATTACCCTTGGTTCATACCTGTTCTTGGTATAAGACCGAAGTTCGTAGACCTTAACGCTTCCTCTAAGCAAATAGCTACGGCAGCTCCGCTGCAATTTAGCTCCAAGGTAAGTCCGAGTTGGCCTTTTTGGAAGGCAAACAAAATGCCGAGAAGTACTTCGACACCTGGGGCGACTATCTGTCCCCCTTTGCACACCTTTACTATGGCCTAGACCTCGCGTTTCAGCACGATGACGCTTCCATTCACACGGCGCGAGTGGCGAAACGGTATCTTGAGACCACGGCGTGCATGTCATGTGGTGGCCAACGACGTCTCCCGACTTGAACCCCATTATAAACTTGTGGGGGGTCGTTGCTAGGGATGTGTACGTGAATGGGAAGCAGTACAACACCAAGGAGGACCTCGTAAAGGCAGGCCATCAAGAAAGCCTGGGACGCCATTCCATTGTTGAAATTGGGGAGTCTTGTCGCGTCGGAGAAAAAGCGTTGTATGGAGGAGATGCACAAGGCCGAAGGCCACAACACGAAGTACTAAGACACTTAGATCAACCCACTATAGCTCGTAGAAAGGAATGCCGAGGCTTAAACATGCAGCAATAGGTTGTAAGCGTATAGCTTTCGCGCAGGAGGTGCTCACCTGGATGCAGATTTTGGAGTGTTGCTCGGTCGCCAGACGACAGCTTGCTGCAAGCAACGGCGCAAACGAACCGCGATGTCATTGGTTATAAAGCTCAGAATCAACGCTTTTGATTTGATATAAAATATCCTCAAAAACAGATTTTCGCCTATCATTTCCGCGCGCACTGTATGCAGCGTTTGGAGACCGTGTAGCTAGTAGACCCAGAACCAACTATCAGAGTTATAACCTGCTGCACAGCGCGAGGTACGCGCATGTAGTAGATGCCATCGCGCACCTTGAACTCCAGCTTAAGTGACGGCTTGGTGAGTCATGCGGTACGATCGTCCAACGATGTAGAAAGAAAAAAAAAAACTTTCAGCTGGATGGAGCCTTGATATATGATGTTTGCAAGAGCATTAGGAGAGTAGGCGATGTCATCCAGGTAGCGATCTTCCACTTCGTTGGTATGCTTGTTCAGGACTTTCAACAACGCAGAACCTTGGATATTCGTGGACTCTTGGCTTTCATTTCCAAATATCAACGGCGATCCCGGGGGACACTCGCTTATCCGCGCGAAGAGGGAGAGATCTCCTGTCACATTCCGCTGCAAACCACCATCAAGCATCCACTCAACCTCATCGAGAGGGAGCGGATTGTTCCCAGGGTCACTCGCGTGTGTCTTCACATGCAGTGGACTGGGTGTGAGGCTTCATAAACCGCTAGTAATAGCTTCCACTGGCTCTTGGTTCTGATGCAGCGGGGCTGCCGTAGCTCCTTGCTTAGAGGAAGTGTTAAGGTCTACGACCTTCGTGCTTATACAAAGAACAGGTGCGAACAAAGGATAATCCGTACCCAGCTCCTAGAGTTTTATATTAAACAAGGTATATAAACTCTACTGTGTGTTTTCCAAACTGACTGTATTAGATTTAAGGGCGGCAGAGCCGCCCTGGTGCAAATGTCCTATCCTAGCTATAGGTCATACTAATACCTAATGAAATGCATTCCTGTGGCTCAGAAGACAAGTACTGACTCTTTTTATATATTGTGTACGGAGAACTCCTTTCTGTTATTGTGTGGTCACCCCACCTAGTGTGACACACACCAATGTAACCAGGCTACGTGTAGTCCCGCTACATTTGATCTGACGCTTGTAATGGGCCCTCCCCAATTACATA
>KV742502.1:281-45475 GCA_000468175.2 Phytophthora cryptogea
TTCCGATAAAGCTTATCAGAGCCAATAAAACCAGTCTTAGGATCATAAAATAAGTCGCTTAGAAATTGCTCCATTGGTGTATATTTAGAAAGAGACATTACGCTTGAAATTGGTTCTCTTTGAAACAACTTGAGTTTTGCTGTCGATGTTGATAGAGCAAGTTTCTGATAGATCAAATTCTAATATTTTGCCATTGAGTAGATCCATGTATTTCTTATGAGGGTTATCCGCAAGAAGCTTTCCCGGAATTCCTTTCATCCTGATGTGCTGACCGATAACATCATTACCATCGCAAGCCAAGAGATCAAGATAGCTCTTCTTGCCTAGAAATATCGATTCATATGCAAAGATGTTTCCCTTCGATCCCTTAAGCTTAAAATCTACATGGAACTGACCCATTTGTTTACCAACGAGCTCTTTTCCATATTTTTCTCTGTATGAAACAGCAAGCATAGGAACCTTATCGTAGTCGATATGCAGGCTGTCGGTATCTTGGTACCAGATATCAGCGTTGATGTCCTCGGCTAAGCACATGACTCGGTTCATGATATGTTTGCTACTGTCTAGAATTTGAACTCCAAGATGAACCGGGCTGAAGTGGTTAGTTAATGACTTGTGCTCTTCGAATAGAGCCATTCGTTCGTTGATAGGTGTTCGTGAAATCATTCTGTGAATGTTTTACTAGTGTAATCGTTGATATTATCTGGCTTTAGTTTGCTGTTGCTTACGATGACTTTCTTCTTTACGATGGGCTTCATCAAAAGCTTGCCGAACGAGCTGTTCATCATCAGTTTGAGAACGTTCTGAAGCGGATTTCCTTTCGATTTGTATTTAAGTCGAGCGTTGAACATTTTCTTAATCGTGTGTACGATTCTACTGTTGAAACCTTCATTCCAATAGCATCCTTCAATAACCGTGCATTTGGCGTCTTGGAAATTAATGATATCCTCAAGAGCTTGCTTTCCCATGATTAGCGTCCGCCCTTCTAATTTGTTGGTGAAGTTGCGCGAACCATTATCAAAGAAGCTTTGAAGAGGGAAATGATGTTCCTTACCTATAGAGTCAATACGAACCCTCGCAATGTAGCAATCAGCATCAGATGGGATTGCATCTCTGAAAAGCTTAGGTTTTCCAATGATGTATCAATTTAGCTCAGCCATGGCTGAAGGATATAGACTAACCGCATCGAAATCCGCATGCTTATGTTTGATGTGATGCTTCTGATTGTCGCGCGTCATGACACGACCTCCCACCGTCGCCTGACGAATAAACCCAAGTAGAACTGAATTCATCTCATAGCAGCCATCAAAGCATCCCTCGTTATGTTGATATGCCAATGAAAGAGAAGGGATGCTCAGGAAACGATAGACGTCAAGCTTGAATTCATCATGAACTAACTTTCTGAAAGCTTCGAAACACAACTTTAGAACGTCAACATCGCGATTGCAATAGTGGATTGCGTACATCTGACAATCGAATTTTCCGTTATTAACAGCCCCGATCGTTGAAGCATTGTCTAATAGCGTATCTTTGCCGATGAAAGAGTCTAAATACTCAATTGGCCATTGAGACATATAGTTATCAGCGCTAATCAGGTTGTGAGGAAAACACTCCTTCTCTAGTGAAATAGAATCCGTTGCTCCTTCGAACATTTCTGGGAGACTGGGGAGACCTCCGGTGAGGAAACTCATAGAGTCTTTGATTACGATCTGACGTCCCTTGTAAAATCCTTGGACCTGCTTAATCTTGGTGCCAGTGTCGATCATGTTAGTGTCTTTAGAACTGAAAGCCATGTATTCAAGCAAGAAGCGGCAATCAAAACCAGCGTTGTAGGCCCAAAGAAGGTTATGGCTCTTAGACGGAAGAGAATCTAGGAATAGCTCAGCACAATCAAATCCATAGATGCATCTTGTTTCACTAAAAGAGTAATAGAGAAATCTTCAGATGAAACAACCTCGCCAATGCAATAAGAGACGCAATATGGTACGTGAATACCATTCTTCGTTAGAGTTTCGAAATCGAAATACTCGATGTTGTATTTTAGTGGTTCTACGAAAGACTTCGTTTTTCTATCATTGCTCTTCAATGGCGCTTGACCCAGTTTTAACTTCATTTCTTCGCCGCGACCCAACGCTTTGAAGTTTGTTTCATGAAAATCCTCCTCATTCAATGGTCGAACCTCCTGATATTTGTTGTTTAGAAGAAAGGACATATTTATTTGGGTAATTGGATTGAGAAGTCTCTCACGGTTGTGATAGAGATAGCTAATAGTTTCGTAGCTATCAAGAAGTTTGATTTTAGCGCTCTTAAATGAAGCGTTCCCATTATTGACTATAAAATCAGTGCGTTTATGCTCATTAGCCAATTTAGGATGATCAAGAGCCGCTTTTGTAATTTTTGTTGGCAAAATCGCAAACAAATGCTCACCAACAGAACCAAGACGAATTGCGTTTTGAGATTTCTCACCATAATGGGAAATGTCATTCTTGCAACGTCCTGTTGTCTTATCAACTCAACAGTTGTCTTATCAACTCTGTATTGTTTAACAGATATGCATAAGTTAAAATCATTTGCCGCCTTTCGAATGAAATCAACTGTAGCACCCGAGCTGAACATTGTTTGCGATATTTGCTTAACGACATTTGGTGATACACCAGCCTTGTGAAGCGCGAAGAAAAAGCAAGGGTAGTTAAATCCGTTAGAATCCTCATCTTTCTCAGGATCAAATGAAACGTTGCTGGTTTTATTAAGCACGAGTTCTGAATATACCTGAAATGCTTCAAGATTGTAATGAACAGACTTAGTTAGATAGCGAAAGAAATTCTTGCGTTCGGATCGTGAGCGCGGTGGATTTGGTAGCCATTCGATACCGACTTTCGATGAAGGGATAATGTTTAGTTCGATATCAGCACCTGAACTGTACTGATTCTCTTCGTCCATGAAGAGATTGTCAGTGTTTATAATTCTATCGTTGAGGAGATAGGACTTAACAATCAAATCGTTCGAATCTTTGACATGGAGTAATAGTTTCTTATCAGCTGGCGAAACAATATTCTTTCGGATGCGCTTGAAGCGGCTCAGCGTTATATCAATATTTCCTGTTTGTTTTGTTGATTGCTTTTAGAGTAGTCTGATCCTTGATCTGACTAGCCTGGCGAAGTGCTTTCGCAATGGTAGTAGCTTTCGAAGATTTGAATTTATTGACAATTCTCTCCATGCGATAGGTAGTGTCTCTCCAATCGGCATTTAAGTTGTTATTCTTTGCAAACTTGTAAAGTTCGCTTCGCTTTTCAACGGATACCTTGAGGGATTTTGTGATCGGCATTGTCTATATGACTAACACTAAAATAGGCTCAAGTTATTTTTATATTACAATGGATATCGCTTAAGATAGCGATTTTTTTATGCGTGAGGTAGGAATATATATATATATATATATTAGGATGGTACTTCGACCCTTGTAATAACTTTCTTTTTGGTTCCGCCGTGTTTCTTATAGTACTCTTTCTGATAAGCCTTGCGTTCTTCTTTCTTCCGTTAATAGTATTCCTTTTGCCGACGAAGGTATGCTTCGCGCTTGGCTAGGTAGAGATCTTTATCGTATGTCATGTTCTTTTATATACTATATATTTTTTATGTTCAGGATCAATTGTTTTTATATCAGGCTATGGTGCAAATCACCGGTTGAAGAAATATCTAATTATTTGAAGAAACGTATTTAAGGTAGTTTAGAGGTGCTGTGGATGAAGAAGTGAAAACGATACATGAAACTGTACTTAGAGCGTGAATCTCTTACAAGATACGATAGGTTGCAAATGCTCCGTTGTGATATTGTGTAATAAATGTTTTCTTCGTATTTAAGGTAGTTTAGAGGCGCTGTGTATGAAGAAGTGAAAACGATACATGAATATGCACTTAGAGCGTGAATCGCTTACATGATACGGTAGGGTGCAAATGCTCCGTTGTGATAGTGTTTAATAATTAGTTACTTCGTCTTTAAAGTAGTTTAGAGATGCTGTGGATGAAGAAGTGAAAACGTTACATGAAAATGTACTTAGAGAATGAATCTCTTACATGAGAAATAAAGCATACTCTTCTCAGCTTAGAGACAGTTAAAATGATTTAAACTACTCTAGAGATGTAGAAAACTAAAACTGATGAAAATGGCAAGAGATCATAAAAACCACATTTAGAGGAATATTAATTGTTCTTTTATAGAGAGAAAGTGATTAGGGTGCAAATGCTCCGTTAAGGTGATATAGTAGAGCTCTATTACGGCGCCACAGCACACCTAAAGGACGCTGCAAGCAAGTGGTTAATCACCATGGATGAAACAATGAGCAGAGAAGACAAGAACCTTGGGTACCTGATCAAGCGGATGCGCGAGAAGTATGGGAGCCGCGACACTTCATTCCAGGTCCAGCAGCTCGCGAGTGCAGAAGCAAGGAGAGCGCCTGTGCGACTACGCCGACAAGTTGGAAGAGATCGGCTTCAGGAAGAACGTGTCCCAGAGCAGTGCTCGGAAAAAATGTCGTATAATAAATAGTAGTGATAATGCTACTTTAAACGCGGATTAATAATGATATGCCCAGGCATTTACATAAAATTTTGTATTCAATACTAAAAATAAGTATTTATATAAAGTGTGAATCAAAGTAAGACATTATCAGGCTAAGGCCGTGTTCGCGATGGCTGTCATTCCCTTAAAATGCACTTTGAGACGCAGCAGAATTTTTTTTTCTTTTCCATTGAAAAAGCTGATGGGCCTTGCCATTGACGAGGAGCAGTAGTCCGGTTCGTTCGTCAAGAATACATTACGTATTCTCCATTCTTTTATTATTGGTGATGCTGCCAACCCATTATTTTCTTATTGTTTTTCATAGCAGGCTGAAGAATAATTTATTCTAATGTCCGAGCACTGTCCCAGAGCACCTACGTGGAAGCATTCATGAACGGGATTAACAATCAAATGACGGCAACGCAAGTACGCACGTACGGACCTCGATCGCTGGACGACGCAGTGCGCTTCGCCGAAGACAACTGTGGCTTGTACGGAGAAGGCTTTAAAGTGGCCGATTGGCTGACAGCAAAGCGGCACTGGCGAGCAGACGACACGGGAGAGGAAATGCAGCCGTCGAGAAAGAAGCCAGAGGCTGACAGCAGCGAGCACCTTGATTGGCGGAAACTGGGACTGGACTTCGGTGCGGAGGAGCCATCCGTTTACGATACAGAAGGAAGGCCTGTGTCGGGATTGGCCAAAACTGCGAAGAAAGATCCGCTCTCATTGGCTGCTTTGAAAGTCATAGTGCTTTTCTCAGGAGCCAGTTCGAATTCACTGGACGCCAAGCCCACTTCTAGCAGCAAATCAAAAACGGCTCGGACTCTCGAAGTGAAAGCAGAAAGAGACTCGGACGCCGAAGACATAGAACGCGAGCAGGAAAAGAAGCCCCGGAGCAAGGGATGTTAGGCGCAAAGCAGCTCCGGCAGTGGCCATTACGGCAGCGGAAGATACGGTGGCGTCGGCAGACGTGGTAATGGCGGCGGACGCGGCGGGGGCCGAGGCCTCGGGAACTATTGGCCCCGGGACAACCAGACGTGCGACACGCGGCCCATCGCGCAGCGGAAAGCCGAGACGGAGTGCAAGTACGGCAAGGTGGAAGGGGTGCAGACTGAGGCTGCGCACCATGCCCCAAGACCGACCACCGTTCCAGTCGCAGATCAACCAAGGAACGAACGCTGGCGGCGGCAGTGGAGCTACGCCAGCGACTCCCGCAACGGCAGCAGCGGCACAGGGCAACGAGCAGCGGCAGTAGAGGAGCGCGCTCTGCTGTCGAATGAAGACTCGCGTCCAGAACGAGGACAAGAACGGCCGGACGAGCAGAACAGTGAAGTGCGCGTGACGGCTGGCAGGCAAAGTGCTCTCGCCTGGGGGAAGAGCAGCAGCGGAGGGAAAGAGAGTGAGCGGCGGATACATTGCAGCGGAAGCAGACAACGCTGCAAGCGATGAGGTGAACGCAGCGACGGCAGACGTGCCCGGTGTGAGCGCGAAGGATAAGGAGGCAAGCGACGTACGAATGGAGGACGTCAGTGGCTTAAGTGCAGCGAAGCGGCGGTCAAAGGCGCAGTGGACAGTAAGCGGCGGTCGTACACGTGCAGCACGACGGCGACATCGACGTGCAGAAGCAGATGCAGCTGCATTACAAGGCGTGTTGGTCATGGAGCTGCGCGAGATACGTGAAGAGCGAGCGAAGGTGATGCGATTGATGGTGAAGCAGGCATTGAGTGCTGTGCCTGTTTTTCGTGAGCATGGATGTCATCGTGGGCCAGTACTATTGCTGAAGGCAGCGGTAGCTGCAGTGAAGCAGTGGCGCCGGACACGCGTGCAGCGTATCAGCAGCAACAACCCTTCAAACCCGGGGACACGTCGGGGAAGGGCCAGCAAAGCCGGGAGTTGACGTGCAACGATGAGGAGTGGGTAACGTGCGTGCAGACGTATTTGAAGAAGTGCCTGAATGAGCTGTCGGAGGAAGGGAGCCTTGCGGACATGCGTGCTGCCCGCCGACAAGCAATCAGAGAAGTGAAGGAGTATAAGATGGCAAAACGCGTACGTCGCCTGCAAGAACACAAGCAGCGTGCCGATGCGAGACGAATGCAGGAGAAGAGCAACCACACGCAGAAACAGCAGCCAAAACGAATGCAGGAGAAGAGCAACCTCACGCAGCAACAGCGGCCAAAGCGCAAGACGAAGACGTATCATTACGAGAAGCAAGGCAACTATGGTAACGTCGAGCTGGCAGCAGGCAACGACGGCAAGGTACTTCGAGTGGCTGAGCTCCGAGACGCAGGTGCCAATAACCCCAGCTGCTTGCCGACAGCGTTGCTGACGATTACCAGGACTCACACGCAGGAGGTCAGACTGGATACTTGCGCACAGTTCAACGTGGCAGGTGTCGAATTGAGGAGATTAGGACGATGCGTTAGCCGACAAGCCCCTGTTGACGCAGTCGAAGGCTTTGGCGGTGGCAGAGCCAAAGTGTTGGGTGTATGGAGATTAGTGGGACCAGCAGCGGCTAACAATTGATGCATTGCTGGTGGACGGCCAAGCTGACGAGTTTCTTATTGGAGAGGACTGGATGTGCGAGCACCAAGCGGTCATGGACTTTGGCAAGCGAGAGATGAAGTATCGTGACGCTGAGGGAGTAAAGGTGATCGTGCAATTCACGTGCCATGGCGTTTCGACATTGCAGCAAAGCGGAGAAGCGGCTAGGAGTGCGACTGTGCGGTTGGCCAAGTCGGTCAAAGTGATCACCAATACGCATAGTGTGGTGCGTGTGACGGTGGATGCAAAGGACGGGTCGACTGGAGTGTTCGTGTCGAAACCAAGCAGCAAGCGGCATTTGCTGATAGCCCCTACGGTGGACACTGTCCGCAACGGCACCGTGAGGATTGCAGTGCTGAACATCGAAGGCCGCAAGGAGCAGTTGCCGGCCCGGGAAGCGTTGGGGACGTGGGATACCCACAGACAAAGAGATACAGATCCTATCGCTGAATGGAGAGCTCGAGCGAGCGCGAGTTGCAGAATGGGCGGCTACACTAAGCAGCGACAATGCAGCCCCACACTCAAACGAAGACTCGCTGGATATCGGGGAAATGGAGCCGAGCGATCGAGACTTGGTGATCTCTGTGCTGCGTAACTATCGAGGCATTGTGGAGAAGAAGGCGGGATGCCCACCGCTTGCCAAGACAGCAATCGAGCACCACATTAATACCGGTGACGCGGCCCCGATCATGCTGCGCCGCAGAAGACATGCAGTTGCAGAAAACGAGCTCATCGACACAGAAGTGGACTCCATGCTGAAACACGACGTGATCGAAGAAGATGAAGGAGCGTGGGGTTTTCCTGTAGTCATTGTCAGGAAGAAGGACGGCAGCGTGCGGTTCTGCATAATTTACCGTGCGTTGAACACGGTGACGGTCAAGGACGTTTACCCGCTGCCCAGAATTGACGAGCCTCTTGAAGCTTTGCATGGTGCACAAAGATTCACTAGTTTGGATCTACACTCTGGCTATTGGCCGCTAGCAGTGGCGCGTGAAGACAAGCAGAAGACAGCATTCACAACCCGCAGAAGACCGTCCCAGTTCAGGCGCATGCCGTTTAGCTTGTGCATTGCCCCAAGCACATTCCAAAGGCTGATGGACTGTACTCTCCGAGGTCTCACGTGGATTTTGTCGCCTTGTGTATCTCGACGACGTAATAAATTTTACGAAAGGATCTGTGGCTCGACATGTGGTGAAGTTAGCAGGGGTGTTGGAGCGATTGTCCGAGGCAGGTTTGAGCCTCAAGGCATCGAAATGCAGCTTTGCAGCTACGCGAATGGAGTAGTTAGGGTATGAATTGGCGCCGAATGGTATTCAACCAACGGATCGGCTTGTGAAAGCGATTGTAGAGTTTCCTAGACCTGTAGAAGAAGCACAAGTGCGCAGATTTGTGGTGCTTGCGGGTTACTATCGCAGATTTATCCCTGAGTTTGGAGCTAAGATGGCGCCATTGACGATGCTGCTGCGCAAGACAAGCGAGTGGCAGTGGGGAGAAGAACACGAGGAAGCATTCGTATGAGCGAAGGCACGGTTGAGCACGAAGCCCGTGTTGGAGCAAATTCGCTCGAGGAAGTCTGCGAACTGGGAGCAGAGGATACTTCCTTCCACTAGTCCTTTCGCACTTGTTTGTTCTTGCTCTGTTGGCTTATCTTCTCTGACTACAAATTGCCGTTCAAGCTGACTACTGATGCGTCTAAAGCTGGTTTGGGTGCTGTACTCTTTTAAGACCAAGGTCATGGCGATCAACCAGTCGCGTACGCGTCAAAGTCAAAAGCAAGACGGTGGCGAACTACTCTATTTCGGAACTTGTGTGTTTAGCAGTCGTGTGGGCTGTGAGACTTTTCAGACCTCACTTGTACGGCCGGAAGTTTACCATAGTAACTGATCACATCGACCTCAAAGGACTGATGACGGCTAAAGAGCCAGTCGGCAGATTGCATCGCTGGGCGCTGACGCCGCAAGAGTTTGATTTTGATATCCTGTATCGGCCAGGACGCGAAAACCATGTAGTAGATGCATTTTTAAGAAACCCGGTTGCAGATGCAGCAGCCGCTAACCCGACAAGTAACGAAGAGGAGCTGGAAATTGCACGTCCTCCGGAAGCAGCTGCCAAGAGGAAAGGCAAGCGAAAGAGAACTGCAGTAACTAAGCGCGTCACTCTGCAAGAATTGCTGACAGCAGCGGACGAAGGTGAGAGCAAACCATGGACGGTCGCAGCAGTGCGCAGCAACCAGGCAGCAGCAGCGCCAGAATTGGAGGAGCAGAGCGAAGAATCATTGCAGGAAGCCGACAAGAGACGAACAGTTTGCGGGAACGAACGGCCAAGCAGCATTGCACTCGCACGAGCAGCAGCGCTCTTGACACGTCTCCCACGGACCGGATCAAGCGGATGGCATCAGAGTTGAGCAGCACCGCAGCTGTATGGCGCGTGGATAGTGCAGAGCTCGGTATAGTGCAATTCACAGATGCTGACATCAAGCGCGAGCAAGACCGCTCTGTGGTGGTGCAGAAGCTGAAGGAGCAGGGCAGCTACAGAGGCAGACGAGTGATGATTGACACTGACGGACTTGTCCAAGTTGAAGCGGCCCCAGGGCAGCCACGCATACTGCTGCCACCAGCATACTGGGGGCTGGCCTTCAAGGATGCACACGACAGCATCTGGGCTGGACATCTCAGAGGACCGCAAACAGCAGAACGGCTGCAGAGACTTTATTGGTGGCCCCGAATGGGAAGGACAGTGAGGAACTGGGTGGCTGGCTGCCAAGACTGTGCGTCGCGGAAGGCGCGTCCGCAGGTCGTGGTGCCGCCGCTAAGCAGCATACGAACAGGTGATGTCTGCGACCGATGCGCGATCGACGTCGCAGTACCGTTGTCGGTGACAGAAGAAGGCAATCGATACGTGATCGCAGCTGTTGAATACACTACGCGATACGCACTGGCTGAGCCTGCCTAGGAGCACACCGCTAAGGCAATTGCACGATTCCTGATAGATCGAGTCATCCTCAAGTTCGGACCCATGCGAGATATCAGGATGGACGACGCGATGGAGTTCGGCAGCTAGGCAACCGAGGAACTTCTACAGCTGCTGCAAGCAAAGCAGTCTACACCGGTCCCGTACCGGCCAAACTTGCTGGGAGTTGTCGAGCGCTTCCACCGGACTTGGAAGGACATCGTTAGCCTGTACGTGGATGAGCAGCAAGACGATTGGGATGAGTTCGTGCCATGCGCACTCTACGCATACAACCCCGCGAAGCATGCGACTCATGGCTACCAGCCGAACGAGCTTATGACGGGCCGTAAGCTGCGGTCTCCGGTGGAGTTGTTAAGACAAAGCCGACTAGTCCATCCCCATAGAACGCTGAACAAGTATCACGAGGTGCTTATCGCAGACTTGAAAAGGGCACGCGAGTTGGCTGCGTTGGCCCTGCAGAAGGAGCAGGCCCGGCAAGCAATGTACTACAATCAGCGGAAGGTGAGGACTGGCCGTGAGTTTCGAGCAGGACAATTGGTATGGGTCTACAGGCCTACAAAAGGAGCGGGTATCACCAAAATGGCGCACAGATGGCGAGGACCACCTCAGATCATCGAAGCAGCTGGCTATGACAATTTCCTGCATCTACTGGACGAACTGACCAACGAAATCAACGACGATCTGCACGAGGAGGCGGTGGCCGCAGGAGATGCTGACCCGGCCGATGCTATAGCAGACGCTCCCGAATTAGCAACGGAGGTTGCGAACGAAAATAGCGGTGCAATGGACGCAGAGGTGCCGACGAGTGGGGTTAGTGCCGCCAGTGGCGAGCACCCCAGTGCCACAACACCACCAGTGGCCGAAGCCGCAGCCACCGCAGGAGCAGCAGTAGCAGCAGAACCACCCACCACTCCCGAGCGCCTCACGGCCAGTCAGCAGCGGCGCAGGAAAAGGCACGCAGCAGCACGACGTCAGGAACCAGTCGTAACGCAGGATGCAGCAGCAAGTGATGTACAACAAGACGAGGAGCAACCCCGACGGAAGCGCGTGCAGTTTGCGATCCCTGACAGCAGCCCCGCCAGCACTGACAGCATTGCCAGCAGGACAAGAGCCCGTGCACGCAGAGCCCCGTATCCAGCAGCCCAAGAAGACGAACACCAGCGACGCAACACAGACGCAGCAAGTCGCAGCAGCAGCAGCAGTGACGCCGGTGCAAACATTGGCACTAGAGCAGAAGCAGGAGGCGAACAAGGAGCTGGCGCAGCAGGAAGCTCAGACGCCCGACGCCGCGTTACTGGCGTTGACGAGAGAGGCGGACGGCAACACCAAGTCAGCACAGAACGCAGCAGCAGCAGCGACAGCCACCAGCAAAGAGACGGTCAAGCAGGCGCCGCCCACCAATACGAGCGCCAGCATGAGAGTGGCGACGCTGAAGAAAGAAGACACGCCGCGTCGAGAGGTGGTGCCGCGGGAGGAGGCGCAGACCCGAGTAGCAGCTGCGGTGAGCACCGGCAGTCCATGACGGTGCCACGCAAGCGCATCAAACAGGAACCGGTAGTGCAGCAAACGACGAGCAAGCACGTCAAGCAGACGACGTACACGTGCACGGGCAACGGGCTGAGCCAACCCAAGAGGATGAAGAACGGATATACGTCTTCGCAGGGCAAGGACGACGCGACACAGACAGTGTCATCTCACGTAAACCGCGCCTTCCAAGGCTGCACCCAGATGGAGTCGTGCTGGAGAGAAGACGACGCCGCTATCGATCTAGGACCGGCCGCTACATTTTGGAGTACGAAGTTGAATACAAGGGTGATAGACCTCACGAAGGAGAACCCCGTACGCTGTGGATTAACCAGAGTGATTACGAGCAGCTTTGGCGCGAACGACGACTACACGCGAGAGCATACGACGATGGGGATGCACGCGGCGAGGTCCGGAAAGACAGTGACGACGCCGACAACCCGCAGCGTGAAGCCTTGCACCTCCCCGCACGGCAACGGCACGAGCAGCAGGACGAACTCGCAGAGCCGTAGTGCGTCGGGAGCATAGGCCACGTGAACGAGAAGATGATCGACGGACGAGGAGCAGCGTGGACAGCAGCGCGGACAGCCGCGTGGACGGCAGAAGCAGCGTGGACGACAACAGCAGCGTAGACAGCGGAAGCAGCGTGGACGACAGGAGCAGCATGGACAGCGAAAGCGGCGAGGACAGCGGGGCAAGGACAACGAAGGCAGAATGAAGAGTGATCAAGATGAAGAGCAGCAGTGAATTGAGGACGATTCCCTGGGCTGGGGAAGAGAGTAACAGGACCCGTATCCTGATTGGGTTCACCCAGTACCCTGCCAACCACCCAGATGTATATCAGGGCGAAACGACCACAAGCACATACGAGACGGCACGAACCCGGAACAAGCAACTGAGTCACGCCCACGTACGGCCCAGGACAGCTGGAGATACCGCGGTCTTCCGGCAGGGAAGATCCGGTTGCTTCAAGAGGACCATGCGACGGATGAGCAGCCTAGCGAAGGGTAAGCCGGAACAAGCGATCAGTTCTAGTTTAACGAAGACGATGTACTTCGTGGTGCATTGGCAAGGACAGCAGCTTACTGGTGTTAGTGTGATCTATGGGTGACACGGGTATCAGCAGCCCCGTCGCAGTCGTCGGTATCAGCAGCCCGCGACGTGGTGCACAGTCGCCGCAGGAAAGGTAGTCTAGTCCTTGGTAGTTTAGCCCCAGGCATCCGTGCACCAGCGACTGGCGAAGATCCCAAGGCAGGTCAACCTCGCGTACGTGTAGTTTCGGAACCCAGTCGTACAACCGCACTGTGTGTACTAGGTGCGTGTGTAGGCGGAAGGCGACTGTTGACCACCGGAAACTGTCCTTGGCCAGGGATAAGACCGGCAGCAACACGGCGTGAACAACATCAAACACTAACTAGCAGCTTACTACGAACAACCCTCGGTGGGTGGATCGCTGAACGACCCAGCAGATCCACTTGCTTACTGTTGCTCTTAGATATTTAGTATTAAAACTCAGGAGATTCGAGGAGGGTTACTTGTACAAACAACTCCGCTTCATGGCGTCGCCGTAATCGGTAGCAACAACGCACAAATTGAAACCCGTGACCCTGATCCTCGAACTGTGCGCAACCGGCATCCAAGGCGTTCGGGGATGCCTTGGAGCCGCTGCTGGAGAACGGCAAGGACAGTCTCGACGCTCAAGTGTCCAAGGAGCCGCTGTAAGCGCTGCTCAAAACAACGTGGTGACTACAACATTGTTCCCGCTGTTACCGACTGGCAAAGTGTACTTCTCGAGACGGTGGGGCAAATTGGTACGGTTGTAGGAAGTCTTAATGGCGGCGCGTGTAAGCTTTCTTTGTGAGGATTCTCGAGGTGTAACTGGAAGAAGGTCATCGTGCAGCCTAGCACCGACGACAATGGAGGCACTTGGATCAGTTCGTGCATTTTAGCCGTCAAAGTATTCACGACGAGTTCGATACAAGCGCTGGCGTACTTGTTCACGAACCAATCCATACAGGGGGGCTTTTCGGCATCCACAACGTGCATTTATCAAAGGAAGGGACACTACCCTGATAATTCCGTGCGACGTTGGGTGGCAAGAAACCAAGAATTTGTACGCGGAGCTGCATGTTAGTAAATACATTTATTAATTTACGAGGACCAGAAGCAAGGAAAGTAACCTCAGTCGCCACAACCAACAGCAGGCAATGCTGTCGCACCGCTGCCTCGCCACAAGTCCACCTTCTTGCCCTTGATCTTGATACTCGCCGCGTGCTCGCCCCAGTTCTTGTGGGAATGGCCAATCTTACCGCTCACAGCGTACACGTTATTGGAGTTCACCTTACGAGACTTGCATCCAGACATGCTGGCGAGCGGAAGAACTTGCTGAAGTCGTGCATGTAGGAGCCCTCAATGGTCATGGAGTCCGAGTTGCTGTGCTGGGTGGTCCAATAGTTGGCCGCGCCTGCTCCTGCTGACCGAGCCGTCCATGATGATCAGCACGTCCTCACCTCAGTTTGTCACCACACCATCTCCAGCCTTCGTGTACTTAAGACTGTTCACTTGGATGACCGACTTAACTTGTTGCGCTTAGGCTCCCCATCAACTCAATGGGGGGAGCAGCATGCTCCTTGTCTCCTTGTGTGATCTTCAACTTTGGCACGCTTGGTTGGGGCAGCGGAAGGTCGCCCTAAGTCTCGTGAATCGCCGATGCAGGGGACATGGAGGGTGGCAGACATGAGAGTGACGGCGTAGGTGATGTATCGATGGAAGAGATGGCACGCGGTGTCGCTGGATCAGTCCCACCACCAATTCACTCGATGGGGACAGCGGCGACGCTGAAGGAGACTGCGACCCGGTCGACGCCAACGCCGGCGACATCATAGGGACAGCTACGACTGGAACAACGAAGTGGAGATGCCGGGGGAGATGGTGTGGGGGCTGGCATGAAGCGCGCAGGTGTCCTCGCTGCGGGTAGACCGAAAGCAGCCGTGGACGCTAGACGCTGGCGGACTCACCAGTGCATGTCCCAGCTGTCGTTTGTACGCGTTTTTGCTATAAAAATAAATTTGCTGGCCCATTATGCAAAAGGTACATCTGGCTGCCGCAAGAATCTATGAACTTCAACGCCGTTGACAAAGTACTTAGTCGACTCGAACTGACTGAGGCGCGGAGACTGTTTGGCCACCGTTCGCAGGGGCGTTATCACCTTGGTGTCTTCTTAAGCTTGTCCATGGCCGATGTGGTGGATCGCGGGTACTACACCCTTCACGCTATTTAGTCATACTCTGACTAATTGCGGTGTAAGGGAAGCAAGTACGAAATCTGGGATGACTAAATCAGGTGTACGTCTATTTGTGGTGCATGACTAATTGAGGTGAATTGCCAGAAGAGCTACTCATAAATTAATCGACTGAACTGCCTGCTCGTATCCTTGCTTGAATGCGTCCGGGTACTCGGCGATAACCTCTTGCAAGGCTTTACCTAGCTGCTCGACTTTCCAGATCCAGTCAGCTCCGACGTCCAACCCGCACAGCACCATAGACTTCTTCGCCCAGTTAGCCCCATTTTTATCGCACTCACCATTCTCGAAGCGCACGCATTCCGCAGCAGTCTGTAAAAGGAACTTCTTGCCCGGGTTGAGCGGAGTACCTGGGCCTTGTTGCCAATCGCCACGGTGAATAGCTTGCATGTTGCGTTTCTCGCAAAGACGCCTCAAATGCTCCTTAATACGTTGGATTGGGAACCTATCGGCAGGTTGTACTAAGTCCGTAGCGTTTGGAGGAAAATGCGTACGCACGTACGGAGCTCGCACGCAACTTTGATAACGTCATCACCACTGTGCCCACTTGCGTTATCCATCCAAAGAGTGCGCTCGCCAGCAAATGGCCCCCCTGGCCCCTAACACCGCGCGTCACGAAGCCATTGCTGCATGATCGAGTTGTTGATGAACGCTGTCGGCGAAGAGCGGTAGGAAACCCCGTCGACGGAGTCTGGGAGGCCTTGGATTGGGTAATTGCTGCTCTTATTTCTGAAAATATGCATGGGGCACATAATCCTCGCGTTGCTGCCGCCTCTAATTAGTACACACATGGTGACTCCTTCACATCCTAAAATAAGAAGCATACAAAATTAGTTACACTTTTGAAATTAGGACACATGCCAAATTACTTACCTGAAACAGTACTGCGGTATTTGATGTGCTTCGAGCCGCGGAAATCCAGTGTTTTTCCGTCATCGAGGTCGATGACGAAGTGACTTTCGTCCATGTTGAACTGGAGACTAGGGTTGATCAGATTGTCACCAAAAAGACGCTTCAATTCGCCTAGGTGGGTAGCGACTCTGAAGTAAATCTCACGCTGCTTCTCGGCACTGACTTGCTTCTTGCCTTTCAAACGACGATAGACGATATTGAACCGGTCCGTAAAGTGTTGAATGCGTCGTGGGGTCACTAAACTGGAAAACAGCTTGTCACTAAATCGAAACCCATTGTTGTACATTGCATGCTGGCTCTCCTCAACCATCGTGACGGCAATGTCTTGAAGCAGGCGCGCGGACATCTTGACTCCAGCCTTTCGTAGACGCTCAAACTCAGCCAGAAGGATTGGATACAGCCAAACCCAGTGCTCGCCTAGCTTAGGACCACGACCTTGCTCTGCCTTGACTATAAACTGGTGCCTGTTTCCTGCCCCACTGCGTGCATATTTGCGAGTCGTGACGTCGGGGTCCTCACGGTCGTTCTCCGCCGGTCTCTTTCTCCACCAGTCTTTTGCCTTATTGAGATTCACACGACAGTCGCTCGAACGAAAAAGCGACGGAAACTCGTCAACCGCCTTACCGGTAAGCCCCTTCTCCCCGTTCCCAGCAGCGTACAAAGCCATCCATTCAACGACCTTCACTCTATCGCGGATTCCGACGACGTGCTGCAGCGCACGCTTCACTCCGTCGTTCATAACGTGTCCACTGTGCTGAAATGAATATGGCGGACTTTGTGACGGAGTTCGTGGTGCCTTAACGCGCTGACAACGGATGGTTGACGTGGCTTGAGGTGGAGACAACGACTAATTGGTGTGCACGTTAAATATGTGTATGCGTATTTGAGGTGCACGACTATATACGGTAATAGTACCATACTAGTTCTTTTAAGTACGATACACGTGTATTGTAATAACTGTTGTCTTTTGACGGCAAAACCCAAGTTGGTCCAATCACGAGTTCAAAAAAAAGTGCCATCTGATCAAATCCGAGACCTGTTCCGCATCTGACCCGTTTAAAATCTTCCCTCGATGATATTCAAATGGCGGTGACCCCCCCCCCCACACACACACACACACAGCAAGACAACATGTACGCCGCCTTCTCGAAGCGCTTCCCGAAGATCAACTTCACCAAGAGCATCGATTACAGCAAATACCACGATGTGCGCATCGACAACCAGCTGGAGACCGATACGCTCGTGCCCGACGTGGTGGCGCTGCAGACGCTGCAAGACTTCGCTCGGGCCAAAGCGGGGGTGCTCCTCCCTTACAAACCCAAGGGTTTTTCCCAGACCACGACTCGTTGAAAGACAGCTCCGGTGCTTGGATGGCGTACACAATCTACACCTTCGGATACATCTACGACCCCACCGCGCTCAATGGCGAAGGTGCTCCTGCCACTCCCACCGACCTAACGGATCCGAAATGGGCCGGCAAGATCGCTTCATCGTACCCTCATGACGACGACGCGGTGCTGTTCCTCTTTGCACGTTTCGTTGAAAAGTACGGTTGGGACTGGGTTGCCAAGATGGCGCAGCAGAACATCGCCTTCAACCGCGGATCCAATGTCGCCACGGAGCTTGTGAGCACAGGCAAGAAGGTGATTGGTCTCGGTGCCATGGCGGGTAGCCCCCCAATCGAGTTTGTCGGCGAGAACGGTACCGACTTCCTCAGCTGGGGTCAGCGTGTTGGCATCCTGAAGAAAGCGAAGCACCCTGCGGCTGCCAAATTGTTCATGAACTGGGCCATCGCATAGGAAGTGCAGGCGGACGTGGTCTCCCCCAGCGTGCGTACTGGCATCAGTAAGAACACGCCGTGGGATATTCCGGAGGCAAACATGTAGTAATAGCGGTGACAGCCCTTGCAGCCACAAAACCCGTCTTCAGCGTTGCTTTCCGTGATCAGAATGCCACAATTATCGTTATATTCGGGATAAAAACATTCCAACAAACTATCCATGGACTAAATACGATAATCCAACTGTGGACCACACCATTCCGACTAAAATGGCTACATGCCTTGTAATTGCCATCACCTCAACCAAGCGCAGCCCGAGTCTCTTCCTGCCTCCCTGGCCGCCGCCTTTCTCGCCCTTTGCCTGCTCCTCCTTCTCCACTGTCGATGGCTCCTCCCCCGACGCCGCTGCGGCCGCCCGCCCCTTCTATTCGTGGCTCGTGGCGGCAACCGTCGCCCGTCCAGACGCCCGAGTGCACCACACGAACGCTCGCCTTCGACTCGGCGGCCTCCAGCGCAGCGGACGAAACCTCAGCGCGCGCCAGGAAGCGCCGACGCCGCGTGGCCCAAGCCGCCGCTTTCATTACGGCGCGCAGGCCGCTGGACACGGAGCAGGAGGACGCAGAACAGGAGGACGACGCCATGTGGACGCTCAAGACGGCGGAGGACGCTGTGAGACACCCGACGCTGTCTGGAGGACACTCGGAGGACATTATAGAGAGTGTGAAGCCTCCACTGACCCATCAGAAGACGCTGCAGACGGCCATAGACGTCCTCCCGGTGCAAAACGCCCATCAGCAGGTCGTGCAGAAGCTCCGGAGGTTAGTGAAGAGCTGCAGTCGCCAACACCACGCAGCGGCCGCGCTCTTCTACGCGGACAAGCTAGTGTCCATGTCTTCCAAGGACGAGGACGACGTGCTGCTGTTCGCAGACGCCTGTTATTTGAACCGAGAGTTTCATCGCGCCATCCACGCCATCAAAAAGGCGAAGCTAGTGGAACGGGGAGGAAGACGAGGGACGACGCCGGGTCATAGCACGCTGAGGGCGGCGCTACTGCTGGGCAAGTGCATGGTACGTGGATGGGATTTGTTGCAGGAGGTTGTGGGGATTAATTGGTGGGTTTCTTGCGGTAGCTGTCGATCAAGCAGAAGGAGGAGTGTCTCGAGCTGCTCGGGACGGTGCTGCCCGAACGAGAGCATGAGGTGGTGCTGTTCGCCAAGAAGGTGCAGCTATCGGCGAGGGATGAGTATGCCGAGGGCATTAATGTGGTGTCGTCGTTGGCACTTCTCATGGGCGAGACGTTTGAAGCGATCGGCAACCGCGAAAATGCGGCCGTCTACTTTCGCATTGCACTGCGGTGCGATGTGCACTGCTCAGAGGCGTTCTTCCATCTCTTTGATAAGCAAATGCTGTCGGCTCAAGAAGAGAAGGCGCTAGTGGCGTCGCTGGACTTCTCGACGGATGAAATGCAGTTGCTGCAGCTTTTGTACCAGACGCACGTCGGAAAGGTGCGAAAAAATATCAAAGTGCCATGTATATCGTTTTTGCTCGCTAACATTATCGACAATAGTACGACTCTACTCCGTCAGTTGAGGAGAAATTTACTGACGTAGAACAGGAATTCGGGCTGATGGACAATTTAGAACTGGTACGTTGAAGAAATATCACCTCGTTCCTGCCACTGCTGAGTTAGACAGAGGACAAACGAGTCATATTCATGCAGAATGTTACAAGAGCCGAAACGTATTATTACCAGCACGATATTCAGCAGGCACATGAAATTTGTGAAAGGTACAGACAGACACTTTCTGTTACTCCATGTAGTTTCGGTTAATTGACCATGCGCATGCGAATGATTCAGTGTTCGTGAGCGAGATCCGTTCAATTTCCGCGTGATTTCAGTTTATGTGGGCACGCTAGTAGCACTCGGAAAGAAACGAGAGCTGTACCACTACGCACACCAAATGGCAAGTAACTACTTCGTCCAATGTGATAACAACGGCGCCGATGTGCGGATCGGCTGGGCTTTATAAGACTAACCCATGTGTTGTTTGTCTAGGTGGATGTTTATCCAACTAAGGCGTCAGCTTGGTACACTGTTGGGTGCTACTACCTCTTGATTCAGAAATATGAAGCTGCACAGCGATATTTCCAGTACGTGAGCTGTGTCTGCATTACCATCGCGAGTATGGGGATATAGATACATGTTGACACTAATTGGTTTTTGTGCTGTGCAGCAAAGCAACATCGCTAGAGCCAAGCTATGCGCCTGCATGGATCGGATTCGGAAATTCTTTTGCGGCACAGGACGAAAGTGACCAGGCTATGTCTTCGTACCGGACAGCCTCCAGTCTTTTTCCTGGTTCGCATTTGCCGCCTTTGTACATTGGAATGGAATATCTTCGAACCAACAACCTAGTCCAAGCACAGGAATTTATACGACAGGCGAGCGAAATCTGTCCCACGGACCCGTTGGTTTACAACGAGTTGGGCAGCGTATTTTACAAGCAGAAAGATTACCCCCAGGCAATCGAGATGTTCACGAAGGCGTTGCAATTATGCAAGGGTCTTCCCGAGGTGAGAGTTTGGGTCTATGTCTGGCGAGGAATTTTCAAGAGTCTTACCTTTGCTGTGCTGTGCTTGTAGCGACTCATGGAGACATGGGAACCTACTCTGTTCAACCTCGGATACTCGTACCGCAAATTACGGTGAGTGTTTGGAGATTTTGTTTAGACGGACAGATGGCTAGACACTGTACTGAACATTACGTTTTCGATATGAATAGAAAGTTTGACCAGGCGATACACTACTTCCAAAGCGCACTTCGGTTATCACCGCGAAATGTACGCTGCATTACAATCTCCAGGGCAAAAGCATAATCTAACGAGCTTTGTTTTTTTTTTCCTTAAAGGCATCAATTCTGGCTGCACTCGGCTTCACCTATCATATGAAGGGAAATCTTGAGCAAGCAATTGAGAACTACCATGCGGTAAGGGACTGATGCACTCGTATTAAACGTCTTCATCGCTCTCATTGTGAATTTTAACATTTACGATTTTTGCTTGTGGCGTAGGCACTTGCGTACGCTCCTGAAGATACACTTGCGGGATCCATGATCACCGTCGCATTCGAGGAATCGTTGTCTGGTGGTCCAGGGTCATTCCCCGAATTTGCAGAGCCGCCACCGAGGAACGCGCCTAAGACGAGTGGCCTCACCCCAATGAGTGCCGCGCTTACAGCTCGCCGGACGGCAGGTCTAGACGGCAACGCACAGCTTTCTCGCCGCCTTGACCAATCTTACAGCAGCATTGAACGCAGTAGGCAATCCGTAGCTTGCTCAAGTTTGGATTTCTCCGATGATAGCTCCATTATGAACGTTGACGAAGACTGAGCACTACACGAACGATGTAGAGATAATACTCAACAGTAGAGCTCGAACACTGCAGCTACGACTTCGAGTCTCAACCTTTTATGCCCAATATTGCTCTCCAGTGATGTTGTTGTAGTAATATGCTGCTCCGGTGTACTGGTCGAAAAACTTTTCCCACGGATCCGGCGGCACTGCATCTTCAGCATTTTCCGTTGATGGTTCTGTAGCTGGTACATCTGCAGCTTGAGGATATTGCTGAATTGGCTGAGTCATTGCAGCGTTAGCATACCCCATCATCGGCGCGCCGTACATCATAGCTTGATTAAATGCCATCGCTGCTGCTGCTTGGTACGCATAGTTGGCTGCTGCCGCCGCCGCGTAGTTTGGTTGCATCATTTGAGGATATCCCTGTCCGAAAGCCTGTGTACCATAGTACGCAGCATTGTTCTGCTCGTAATAATGGTACTGACCGTATTGATCATAGTACCCGTACTCGTCCGCGTAGCTTTGAGCTGTAGATGCTGCGACCGGATAGCCGTTAGCATCAACTTGTTCGGTGGCAGCATAGTCGACATATCCAGCTGCTGCTTCCTGTTCACGCTCGTCGGTGAGTCCTGTTGCTGCCATCACAATGTCCATCGTTTTTGCTGATGGGGTTGATACTGGTCGGGTCCAACTTGCTTCCTGCGTACGAATGTTGTAGAAGTACGACGCCTGCGCGTTCTCGTCCCAGTACTCGACCCATTCCTTAGCTTTGGCCTCCTCTGAATTCTCGGTTGCATCTGTCTCGGCTTCACCAGCTTCGATCAGAGCTTCAGCCACCTCTGCTTCAGCAGCTTCAATGGTCTCCTGCATTGCCTTGGCGCGGTCTTCGCGCTCCTTGTCAATTTTACATTGAATAGCTTTCACGCGTTGTCGAGCCAGGTATCCTCGAGCACAAGACTGGATCTTCCTCGCTGATGCATTACGCAGAGCGATTCGTTCCTTCTCCTTTCGAGCGCGCTCGAGCATTTGAGATTCCAACTCTTTGATTTCCTGCTCTCGAGCTCGAGCTTCATCGTCCATCATTTCTTTAAGTCTTGCTAGTGCCAGCTCTTTTTGTTGTTCCGCCTTGAGTCTCAAGCGCTGTTCCTCGTCTTGTATAGCGTCCATTGCTGCCAAATGAGCTTGTCGTAGTTTGGCGAATCGTTTACGAGCAATGTGCTTCAAACACACAGCTTGAATTTTCATGCGAGCTTGGTCCTTCTTGAGTGCTATGGCAGCTTGTTTCAAGTGTTCAGCTTCTTGTTGTAGCGTCCGGTCTTCCTGCTCTTGCTCTTTCTGTTTGCTCGTTGGTCTAGTTGGTAGCATCGTTGCCATTTTCATCGCAGTTAACTCCTCGTTCTCTTGCGTACGCATAGCAGCTTCTTTCTCGAGCTGAGCTTGCTTCTCCATCTCGAGTCTTTCACGAAGTCGCTGCGCCTCCACCTTTTTTTGCTGGTCTTGCTCGATTCGAGTGTCGATTTCGCGCTGTTGCATGAGTGTCTCGATACGAAGACGCGCTAACTCTTGGGCTTCCTCTCGGTGACGCTCTTCCTCTTCTTCACGTTGGCGAGCCAATTCATCGCGCAATTTTGCAGCCTCCTCGTTAGCCGAACTCGCTTGGAACATCAACTGCATCTTGAGCTTCAGCAGTTCTTCTTCTTGCTCCTGACGTAGCCTCTCGATCTCGTCGTGAGCTTTCTCGGAGGCCATCATCGAAATTCGCTTCTCAAACTCTCGGCGTCGCTGTAAAATAATTCGTTTAGCTCCAGCACGCCGCATTGCACATTGAATCACGATCGCGGCATGGTTTTGAGTGATCCGGAGTTCCTCTTGCTGCCTACGGATTTCCATTTCGCGTTTGCGGTGGAGATAGTAACAGCGTGCTAGGAAACGCCGAGAACACGATTGAATTTTCGTCGCCGCACGCGTCTTCGTTTGGTGCACCAATCGTTCGAGTGCGAGTCGAGCTTCCTCGTGGTGCTCCCGCTGAATTTCTTGAACCATCTTTCGAGCTTGCTTTCCTCGGAACACCTTTTGAATACGAAGAGCAGCTCTCACTCGAGTACGCTGCTGAGATGCTAGTTTAGCACGCTCTTGATCGAGTTTTCGGCGTTCTTCCCGAGCTAGTTTTCCTCTAGCAATGACTTGAATACGTTTGGCTGCCTCGTTCTCTTGATGTTGTTGAGCTTTTTCAGCTTGAAGCCGCAGATGTGTAGCTAACCGACCATGATAGCCTCGCCAAAATGCCTGGATCTTCAACGCGCTGCTGTCCATGAGTGTGAAGTTCATCCATTTCAATCGTTCATAGCGAGCACGCTGGGCCCGCCGACGAGCTACGTACCCTCGGAACAACGACTGGATAACCACAGCACTGGTAAGTCTTCGGAACCGCTCGAGCGTTTGAGCTTCGACACGACGTTGCTTGTCAAGCAAATAGCGTTTTCGAGTGCTAGTACAGCGCCATCGCGCCTGAATTATTGTCGCTGCCTTGCGTTCAAGCAATTGTCGCGCCTTGAACTGTTTCTCCGTTCTTAACATGTGTACTAGCCTTCGAGACTGGTACACTCGGAAGAAGCACTGGATGGTCAACGTTGCATGAATCTGTTGTCGTAACTTGAGTACACGGCATCGAGCAAGATGTCCCCTGGTGTATCGTTGGAGAATCACTGAGCTACGCTCTCGCAATCGGCAAAGAGCTCGGCGTTTACGTTCCTTTCGCGCGAGATAACTACGAATGCAGCACTGAATTTTGACTGCGCTGTCATTCTCAAGCTTGGTCAGCTGAATCACGCGTAGCAGCTCTCGTCGCTGAAAATTGCGGAACATGCGCTGGATTCGACATGCTGCGAGAGTTTCCCTTTGTGCTTTGAAAAGAGATCGAGCTAGTCGTTTACCCGTGTATCCTCGATAACACCGCTGCAGAAGACTTGCGGCTTCATGCTCTAACTTGTCTTGAAGCTTTTGGCTGACAAAATTCCTTGCAATGCGGCCTCGAATGAGTGCTTGAATGTGGATTACTGCGATTTCCTCTTGCAAACGAAGTCGAAGTAAACGTGCAAGGTCTCCTCGTACGATACGTTGAATTTCAATAGCAGCTGAATGAAGCTCATTTCGCGCGTCAAGAATGCACTCGGTCTTCCAACGTGCAAACTTGTGTCGCGTGACTTTCCGTCTCCATTTGTTCATGATCGCCGTCATCTTCTGACTGCCCTTGCATTTAAGAAACATATTTGCCTTCGCCTTGTTGCGCTCAAACATGAGGAAGGCTGACCACTTCCGAAATGCACGTGAGAGATGTTGGGACTGAAGACGCAAAAAAAGTTGGTGCACCTTCTCCATGCCCCATCGGTGGCAGAAAACCTGAGCTTTGAGCGTTCTCACCGGACAATGCTGCTGAACCCACTGCAAACCTTCTCGCACCTTCGAGTTGAGCTCTTGAATCCCGTATTCGGAGAGTGCAAGTTCTCGTCGTAGGTCGCCAATGTCCACTTTTGAGCCCGGGCGAAGACATGACGGTGTTGGTCGAGCTGCAACACCTGCACGCTTTTGAGGCTGGAGGTGCCGCTTAGCTTGCCGTGCTGCGAGTTTCAAAGGTGGCAAAACATGCCCAGGAGCAGCTACATTTCTCGCCAGAGCTGGACTGACGGTGGTGTTTGGTGTTGTGGGGCCATTTCCATTCACGCCCATTTGGTTAGCAACCTGTAGCAGTCGTTTTCGAGCGCGCATCAGGTCGATAAATTCGCCAAAGTTGATTTCACCGTCGTGATCCTTGTCCGCTTGCTGAATCACAGAGGCGAGCTCAGCGTCATCCATTTCTTCACCAGAAGCTATCAGTAGTTGTCGCAACTCATCAGGAGAAATCGAGCCGCTATCATCGACATCAAACTCTTGGAACTCTTCATAGTACCTTTCTGTCATGGATCGACCGTCTTCAGATTCAACACTAGGTTGCGAGTTGTTCCCGAAGGTAGCATCCAGACGTTCGTATTCCTCCAGCGTCAAATTCAAGTGTGTAGCGATTATCGTTTTCTGTCGTTGTTCTTCATCAAGGTCCTCCAGAAGAGTCACTGGCCTGTCAGCTTGATTTTGGTTATCCGAATCATAGTCAAATGCATAATGCATTGCTGGTCGACGTCTCATTTCGCGACGGTGCTCTCCGACATGTTGTAGCGTGATATTTTTCCTAGATTTGCCTCGACCATGTTTGGTCGGGGACCGATAAACAGCAGCGACATCCGCGTCGAGCATTTCTTTCGAGGATGGCCGCACCTTGGCCGAATCGAGGCGTAAAGCTTTTCTTCGAAGTTTGTGTTTGGACGCCAAACCTATTTGTCGCCTCCGTTTCCGATGTTTCTTGTCCATCACTTTGCTAGTGCTGAGATTCAACGCCTCGAGTCTTGCAGGTGGCGCTGGACGTCCTTGACTTGATGAGCCACGGGGATTTCGGAAACTAATTGAGCTGCCGTAGTCATCTTCACTACTTCTTGGACGTCGTTGTGGATCAGGAGGTGGCAACAAACTTTTCAAACTATTGAGGTCCAAGTAGAAAAGCGAGTTGTCGCTTGTTGAAAGCGAAAGACTTGGAGGGGCTAGAGGCATCACAGGAAGAGGTCGGACGTTGGTGCTCTGGAATAACCATGGTTCGTGTTGCTGGACGTCTCGAGGAGGAACTCGACGACGACGACGAAGCAGAGTTTGGGTTTTGGCATTTACAGCCGAAGGTGCTAGAGGAAGTGGAGATGTTGATGATAACAAGCGACTGAAGTGGCGATCTTCTTCGTGATTGTTGTTGGTCATTGCAGATTCGAACAGGTTCCTGTCTTGAGACTCTCACGCTTCAAGCACCAGCACAAACATATCGGACGAAACGGACCAACTAGTATCCGTTTTGGTATTTACATTTGGTCTTCTTGAGCAAGTCCCTATTGCACGAATGCAGTTTGCATGGATAATGGATGGGGGAGTACCAGTAGTGAACATTTCAAAGCGAACATGGAATTTCATGCAGAAAACTATCTCTATCTAGGTTGTATGTCGTTCAATCGGAGGTTTACTCGGCACCAGGACGAAGTACCTTGGTAGGACGTACTGCAGCAGACGTAGAACCCTTGAGCACAGCGTGTTTGCGCTTACGCAGTTGCTTCGTACGCCGCTTTTGCTCGTTCTTTTGCATGCGGCGCTGAGCTGCACGCTGCGGGTCCGACACAGCTTCGGTGCGACGCTGCAGTTTGCGTGCAGCGCGACGCGATGCCATCTTTCTCTGCACAAACGAGTATGCCTCCAGGAACGGCGTTGAGCCCAGCTTGCGTTCCAGAAGCTGCAGCACCTCCTGCGCCATTAACGCGCTTTCCGGCGGTGTTACAGGCTCCGGCGCAGGACCGCTCCTCCGGAACTTGTTGCGGTTGCGCTGCTGTTGCTGCAGCTTCACCTGTTCTTGCTGAGCTTGCAGTTCCTCCAATTTGCTCGAGGCACGGTACAGCGGGTTAATGATTTGAACAACGTACTTCTCGGCGAACGAAGTGTCGTGGTTGTGCAGGAGAGCGGCGAACAGCTTAAACACCACAGCCTGCACCTCGTTACTGCAGTTGGAACCGCGCGCAACGTACGACAGACGTGTAAGCAACCAGCCCATAGGCGTACGCGCCTTCGCACGCTCCTCGGTCTTCTCCTCCTCTTCACGACGTAGGAGTTCGGCATTGTCCTCCTCTTCCTCAGTCTTTTCATTTTCGTCTTCCTCGTCTTCCTTAGCGTCTTCGTTTTCTACCTCAGCTTCAACGCTAGCATCGGCGTTAACCTCATCATCCTTCACGGCGTCAGCAGTAGCAGCCGTCATATCCTGCGGAATATCAGTGGCCTCCAGAGCTTCGCACAGGAATGGCAGCGCTGTAAGAATCTCGTTAGCAAGATCATCGTTCAGTGCCGGACTCTCCAGCAGCTTGCAGAAAGCACTCGCCCAGGCAAAAAGACGGCCTGAACGCTGCAGATACAGCGCTCCGTTCTCAAGGCGCTCAAGGGCATCTCCAGATAGGCGTTTCACCGGAGCCGCAAAGGCAAGTGTGCTTGCCTGGCGACGGCGCAAGTATGACGTTAGCAACTTGGATGCGCCTAGACGCACCCAAGCGTGTGGGTATTGAAGCAATGGCAGCACCACAACATCCTGGAAGTTATTCGTCGCCTTCGAATCCTCCAGCCACAGCTCGTAGGGGCCAGCAAGATGGTCACTGAAGGCCGCAAGCGCGACACAAACATGGTACGCAGGCTGCCATCGGACCTGGTCGCTGTCTTCAACTGTCTGAAGCTCACGCAAACTGCGCTCCAGAGCTGTGCGTGTCGCCACCAATATCTGAGGCGCGCTGCGCTCAAGGAATTCGGGTCGAGTTTCGAGTACAAGCGTTGTCACCTGCGCTGCAGCCCCCAACAACTTCACAGCATCTGCAGTGGTCGAGTTCGCTGCTTGCATCCACCACGTGCTCACCAACAAAATGCTCTCATTGAGTTCCTTGTTGCCAAGACGACGCACGAGAGTCATAAGAGCAGCACGAGCCAAGTCACGGCACTCCGAAGCCTCGTCGTTAGCTAGACGCAGCACAAGCGGCAAGAAGAAGAATTGAGAGCGAGCATTCACCAGGTCTTGAGGGAGCTTAGACAAAAGGGAGCGAAGAGCTTCAAGAACAGCAGAGCGTCCCGTAGCATGTCCATAGCTCAAGTTGTCAACCAAAAACTTCAGATGGCGAGATAATCGCTTGCTTCCTAGGGGATACTCGAGCAGGAACGTCTGGTAAATCGTTGCACAATTCAGACGCGCCCCCGGGGCATCACTTTGGACAAGAAGTTTGCCAACACGCAGCATCACGTCATACACTTCGCTCACCACAAGACGAGAGTTCACAATCGCCTTCAAAAGAGCAAATGTCGCGTTCTGGTGGTCTTGCTCGTCAAGATCAGCCCGCAGGAAGCTCAGCAGCACTCGAAGTTGCGGCTCCGTCAGGCGGAGTGCCTCGCTCTTGGAATCCTTTGCAGCGTTACCATTCTCCTGCGCAAGTTCCAATCCTTGCTGCTGTCGGAGTAGTGCAGTGAGTGTGCGGTAGCACGTCTGCACCATCTCATTTCTTGTAGCAGCTCCAGCCTGCTGCAAAATCTTAAAGAGACGGTCAAGAAGAGGTGTACGTGCCACGCGCAAAGCTGGGAGTTCTTCTTGTCGAGGAAGCAACGAGCCCAAGCACTTTAGTGCATTAATAACAGCTCGGTCGTTTTTCGACTCGCCAGCGCAACGCATTAGCAGGGGTACAAGCGGGTCCACAAGCTGGGCCGGGGCGTTTGAAATCTTCTCCCCATCCTGGTCCTTAGAGCTGCCGCTCTTGCGAATGAAGGTGAATACCAAGAAGACACCAAAGTTGAGGAGTTCTCTCAAATGAGTTGTGCTCTCAGCGAGTAGAGCAGCAATTGCATCGCGCTTTTGCTTCTTGGTCTTGCTTTGCTGTTGCTGACGCAGCTTGTCAAAGCCCGTAACCTGCTGCTGCATCGCGACCCTTACCGTGTCTCGGGCTTTCACTCGGGCGGCAAGCAGTTTAGTGGCTGCCGCACTCTTCTCCGACACAAGCCAGGAGGTCACCAGTGCTGTGCTACTTCCGGCAGCTTCGTATTGCTCCCTTTCCCTCTCTGAAGTCGGGCGCAAACTCTCGAGGCTCGAGTTAAGCACATTGTAAGCATAGAGGAACATGTAGGATGACTCCACAGAAGGATTTTTCGATAGCCCAATCGCCACGCGCTTCAGTGCCTCTTGCAGAGCGGCCGTGGCTTGAGCACCAGCGTCCGTAGCCTGGAAGCGCTTCACGAGAGCACTTACTACCTCGTGAATGCTTGAATTGGGCAAGAAAGGCAACGATCTTGCCAGTAACTCCAGTGAGTCCAAACTTCGCCCACTACTGGAGCGTGCCTCCTTCATCTTGGACTTTTGAGCAGATTTCCGCTCGACGCCTCCTGCAGCTGCCTCTGCAGCTTCGCCGATAGTAGTCATACCCTGGAATAATTCAGCAGCAAGGATTTCCATCAAGCTTGGCACACAGGCATCAAGCGGGGATGCAAACTCGGCTTCACGCTCGGCCTCTTGCTTCTTGTCTTGAGTAAGGAGCAATGACTTAGGTTTCACAACCTGACCACCATGTCCATCAGCCTGCATGATTTCTGGGAGCTTTACCAACAGGGCATGCACCGTAAAAGACAACACATGAACCATGTATCCGTCGCGCAGAGTGTGGCGCAGTTCCTCCACAATCGGCAGCAGGAAGCGTGCACCAAGTTCCACAGCGATCCTAACCAGTGTTGTACGGGCCGAAACGCGAACAGCTTCATCCTTATTCTTCAGCAAATTCGCGAAACGGAGCAGAAGCTTGGGCAGTTCACGCTGAAAAGTATCAGCTCGCAGCCGCCGGAGTACCTTTACAACAGCCAGCGCGAGAGGCACACGGACAGAAACAGATTCATCCGAGAGCGAAGATGACTCCGCATCGTTGTCCTGCTTCTTTGAGCTCTTTTTCGAGCCCGCGCTCTTAAAAAGATACGAGTAGAGCATTGGGAGGACCTGCGTCTCCATATTGTCCTGGACCTTAGAAGACCCTTCTGTATCTTCACTATCAGGCTCAGACGGTTTGTCGTCAGTATTTACCTTGCTGGTAGGTGTCGTCGAAGACTGCCACTGAGTAGCCGCACCTGGTGCCTCGAAGTGGAAGTGGTCAATCACTGCGCAAATGGACATGATGATAGCACCTTCCATCTCAACGTGACCATCGATTGACTTCAGAAGTCTGCGCAGTAGTGACAGGTAGTGAGACCATCCCAATAGACCAGCAGCACTACCCACGCAGGCTGCAGCTTCGGCGCGTAGAGACTCTTGACTCTTCGAGTGGGTCTCGTAGACAAAGTGAAGCACCAAAGGTAGAATGACCCCGTTCACCGTCGAGTTCGAAAAGCACACAGGATTCGCACTTTCTTCACCATCAACTTGGTCCTGGACGCGATCAGCCATGGAGTCCATCAGAGCACTGAGGCGCTGCAGCGCGCGACGTCTACGGTGAGCCTGAATATGGGTAATGTTGTAGAAAAAGTCGGCCTCCGGGTCTTCTTGGTTGCGCGCCAGGACAAGATCTGCTGGGATGAACGTAAACTGTCTAAATGCCTTGTGCTGGTCCGCCAACGATCCCAACAGCGTAACAAAACCCCGTCGAGTGTTTTCATCGGTCGAGCGTAAACTTGCTCGGACGCAGGGCATCACTAGGGACTCCAGCGCATTGATAACAGGAGACTTCGCGGCATCTTCTTGCTTGCCCTGTTCGGTTGAAATATCTGCGGCAAGACCGAGGAACATCGTAAGAGCGGCAAGCGCAGCGCTTCGCACTGAGAATTCTGAGTCGTGCATGGACTGCAAGCACTGCGCCACGAGTGGTGCAAGCAAATGCGTCTCGTGTGTAAACCCGTTAAACCGTGACGTGTTCAGACGGTTCAGCGCAATCAGGCGACGCTCGTAATCAGTCTCCTCGATGCGCTTAGCGTCGTAGGCGTTGAGTTCATCGAGCAACTCAGCCACTGGTGCCAGCTCTTGAAGTGCTGTGTGTGCCCCCAAAGCTTTAAACACCAAAACAAGCTTCAGGCGGGTGTCTCTATCAACGATACAATTCGGGCCTGGAGCCAAAAGCCGTGCCAGGGCGAGCACGTGCTTTTTCGGCTCCGATAGCTTAGGCACCAAGTGTGCAAGAACCACCAGCAAATTTTCCTTGTCCTTGGGTGATGTCTGATGGTTGCGCAGTAAGAACGGCAACAGCAACTGGAACAAATCGTGGGCAGCAGTCGCTACGTCTCCTTCAGAAGCTTCAAGGTGATGCGAGAGTCGGCAAAGGAAAGTAAGCTCTTTCTTCGAAGAGCCAGCATATTTGTCGCTTGCGTAACGTGCAGCCTTGGCTTGGAACCGCTGGACAAATTGCTCCAGCACAAACGGGATGTGGTTCACCAATAGCAACTTAGCATCCTTGTCAGTGGTAGTCATTGACTCGTCTTCGGTCAATATGCGCTCGTCTCCATCTAGCAAGGAATCCATAAACTGCAGGATTGAATCCAAAATCTCGGGCGAAATTCCACGATTAGCTGCAGACGTAGTGCTTGATGACGTCACTCCGGCAGACAAGCAGGAGATAACGTTGAGAACTAGCGGTTCTGGGACCCACTGACGAGCTCTGTCGGCGCGACCCAATGCAACCAGCAACTCCAAAAGTGCGGATGCCTTGTCAGCACCAACAACAGCATTTGAGAGATGCGTAATGGCATTGCGCGAAGTCTCGAGCACTGCTTCAACCCACGGTTTGAGTTGGACAAGAGTATCACACTGCATCATAACATCATATAGTTATTAGAATTAGTAAAGAACAGAAAGATCCAAAAGCAAAGCTCCGTACCATGTCGATGAGCTCGGCAAGACGACGATATGTCAGCATTCGGATCTGCTTCTTCATCGAAGCAGATGTCGCTAGAATTTCAACCGTTGATAATGTTTCCTCAACTTTTCGCTTTGAGCCAACAGCCACTGCGTTCTCGCTGTCCTCCTCGTTATTAGCAGTAGTAGCGGTCTCTTCTTCATCACCGCCCGAAGTAGTGCTGATTTGAAGAATCGCCAGGAGCACATCCGCAAGCCGAGGCACGAAAGCTGCCAGCTTTACGCCAAGTTGGTTGATAAGATCTTCGAGCAAATTCAAAAAGCCAAGAATTCGTGAAGGCTGCACAGTGGAGACAGCCGCCACAGGCATCACTTCATCAGAGCTAATAACGGCATCTTGGGCAACAGTGTCGGGAGCTTCAATCGTCACATCAAACGCACGAACCACTAGTTCAACAAAACTAGCAAGCTCAGGTGCCTCCAGTGCTGCCAAGTATGCCAAGATAGCCGCACGACGCGCTGCGACCGTGTCGCCATTGTTACGACCCTTCTTGCTCACGCACTTTGAATACAACACACGCAGTAGCACAGGTAGTAACTCAGGGCGGTGCTCTCGAAGCACCACTCCTTCACCATCGCCCAGCTTAAAGCTAGCCAGCTCTTCGCGGAACGAAGATGAGTCTGTCAGTCGATTCAACTGCGTTTTGTAGGTAACAACGGCCTTGTTGCCAAACGCGTAGAGGCACTGCAACGCAAGCTTCGAGACCACTTCATCCGATTTCATCAGCAGATCAAAGAAGAGATCATGCAGCAGCTGCTGTGCGTAGGCACCCTTCATATTGCGGAAGGCAGCAAAAAGCTTCAGCTGGTCAACAAACTTACAACGCACATCCTTAGTGGTCAAACCTTGGAACTCAATCGCTTTGCGCCAGTTTGGAGATGCCGAGTCATTCGAACTGTTTGAATCTTCTAGCTTGGTCAGGGCCAGGTCGATTTCCTCAAGTCGCTTGGCATCCAATTCATCCGTGTAAATAGTACTGTACTGATCACGAAGGAACGTAAGAAACAGAGGCACCATGAACTTCGTTTTGGCCTCAACAAGATCCGCGAACTTCATGAGTCCCTTCCACAATAGCGAATGGTGGGTAAGCGCATCTGTGATGCTGGCTGGAGGCACCATGCCCTGCTCCAGCATACAGACACGCTCAAACTCCTCGATGACGTCGCTTTTATTGTCAGTGGCACTTGATTTGCTGTCGTGTTTCTCGTGTGAGTCTTCGTGTCTGAGTGAGGCCGCGAGAAGCTCTGCACTAATGCATGGCCAAAACTCGTTAAAGTGCTGTCGCACTGCTGTCTCAACCGCATCCGCAACGTGTGACCAGATCATAGAGAACTTGACGTGGTATAGACCCAGTAATTGACTCAAGGCGATTTTCTTGTAAAGCTCCGGGGTCTGCGGCGAACGGCAAAGGATCTTCACTCGGGTCAGCAACCGCACAACTTCTCGTTCGGTTGCCACACTAATATTCTTGCACGCGAGCTCAAGATTGACGCAGATGTCCGGAAGATCGCATGGTCCATTTAGAGAGCCGCTGTCGGAATCAATAAAACCCAACCGCTTAACTCTAGCCAGCAACTGCAATGCCACTAAGCGCAGTTCATGTGCGGGCGAGCGTAGTGTCGCAAGCAGGGAATTTGCCAACTGAGGCAGCGCGTCAGACGTAAGTATAGTGTGTTGCTTGTCCTCTGGCTCCATTTCGATTAGCGTCAGCAATGTCGACAAGGTCTTAAAAGACGACTCGTTGCCAAGAACAGCTTGCTTCACATACTTTGCAGTCAATATCGTACCCTTGCCATTCGTCTGGTGCTTGGCAATCTGCTGCAGCTGCCACAATTCAGCACGCACCGAAGCAATTTTTGTGCTCGATGATCCTGACACAGTTTTCATCCGTATGTCCAGCTTTGATATCAAAGGTGTGGTGAAGCCGATCATTTTATCATTATCCAGCTGCAACATCTCCAGCGCCTTGCAAAATTTCCAGCAAGCTGCGAGATTCTGAGAGTCCTTGTTGCTTCCAAACAACTTCTTTCCGGCCTCGAAGAGTGCTTTTTCAGCGTTACTGTCGATTTCTTTGAGTGAAAGCAACCAGTACCGACTAGAGTTTGTCGAGTGCACTATGTAAGCACTCTGGCCGTCGTTAATTTCTCCAGCGTTTTCTGTCACGTAGTCTCCCAGCTGGCACAACAGCGTGCTAAAAGCACAGACATCAGTGTTCACTAGTGTTTTCAACGCAAATTCCATGGCGTTGGGCAGCAAAAATTCCACGACAAAGCCTGTGTCAACGTGGTTGTTGTGCAGCTCTTGATCAACAAACGCCAAAAGTTTCTGACGCCAGTACACCTGCTCATCTTTTTTCGATGCCACAGTAAAGATTGCCTTTACTTGGGCGGAAATCACGTCGTCTTCAGCAGGGAAAAGCCTCCACACAGCCTCAAATGTTTGCATGAGTACGTCCCGCAAAGCGTTGTTGTATGACGTCAAAACCTTATTTGCAGGCAAGACGAGAGCCGCACACACCTTGTGCACGCTCGGTACGCGCACCTCGTACGCATCGCTGGCTTCAGTCAACAATTTACCCATTCGCGAAATCAAAAAGCCAAGTAGAACGCTCAGCACGCGACTCAAATACAGATCATCCGCGTCGGTAGGGGTCTCTTCCTTCTCGTGACGCATATTCGTCACCTTGTTCACCACCAGCACGAGACATTCAAGCATCTCACCGGAATGGTCGGCATCTGTGTGCTTCATCATCTGTCCGCACGTCTGGTAGACGATCTCAAACACGGTTTCCTGCTGCTCGCGCTGTTCCTGCGTCTTCTCACTCTCTGAATCCTTGGGTCTAAACGACCCCAGCAAAAACAAAAGCACCTCGCGCATTCGCGAATGAAAACCATGATTCACGTTTCGCACGAGTGCAAAGAACAGCTTGGCCGATCCGTCCCTGAGAACCTCATTGCTGCGTCCGGAGCCCTTTACGAGCGCCGTCAAGTACGCACGCAAGTACTTGCGCATGGCCTTGGGCGACTCGATGCGTCTCAGCAGCACCGCCAACGTCTGCGCCGCGAAATTACGGACGAACTCCCTCGGATGTCCCAGCAACGGGAAGTAGCACTTGTGCACGGCGTCCATGTCGGCCAGCAGCTGCACGCGCAGGTAGTTAAAGAGCATAGTCAGCGTCTTAAACACTTGTGTACTGAGCTCCGGGTCCTTCGTGTCAACAACAGCCACCACAAGAGGCAAAACGCCAGCGAAATGGGGGTAAAACTCCTTGCCCAGCTCTCTCGCCAGCGCCGTCACGAGCTTCAGCACTGGAACGAGGCGTTGGCGCTGCACGACGAGGTCTGCGCTGTCATCTCGCGCGTCTTGGAGCTCTTTCTGCAGTCTTTTGACCACCTTGGACAGGTGATGCAGGAGCTGAGGAGTGGTGGTCACGAGCGGCTGTAGTGAGCGGAAGAGCAGCTGGAAACTGTCGAGCGTCGTGAGCTCCGCCTGCAGACTCAGCTCCTCCTTGAACGACAGCGTCGAGGCCTCGTCCACGGCGCCTGTGGTCTTGGCATGCAACGTGAGCTCCGTCTGCAAGTTGCTCACGCGCTCCTCGACCTTCTGGAAGCGGTGGCGCCTCTTCTTGGCCGGCGGTGGACCCTCCATGGCTGGTGATGGAGCTGCGCTTTTGATAGTGACGACGGTAAGAGCGGCCAGCTTCCAGTCAATTGTTGGTGGTGTGGCAGAGTGGACAGAGACGGGGTGACGACGCAGTTTTGACCAATAGGATGATAGTTGCCTTTTTTTATTGACATGCACTCTTAGCATTCGGATTGTTTCTTACTGGAGAACAAGCTTTCGGACGGCGGCAAGGGCCTCTGCAGGCGTCATTTTGTCGAGAGGCAGTGCTGCGAATGCAGACAAAAAGCTCTTGTCCACTGCAGCTTTTTTCGTGGGGGATTCACCACCAGGAAGTGACGCGTCCTCTGCGGATCGTTTGCTTGGCGTCTGTTGACTGCCGACGGCGCGCTCGAAGCCCTCGAGCTCGCGGCTCTTCCGGCGAGCACATTCGATCACTGAAGCAGGGAAGCCGGCCATTGACGCTACGTGCACGCCGAAACTTTCCATGCAGGGACCGTCACGAACTTGGTACACCATCGTGATCTCCTTGTCAGTGGCCACGGCGGTGACGTGCTTGTTCGCGAAGCCTTGTGGGTGCTCTTGGTGCAGCGCTGTCAACTCGTGGAAGTGTGTCGCGAAGAGACACATGGACCGCGACTTGGTGAGCAGGTACTCCGAGATAGCCCAGGCCAAACCGAAACCATCGTACGTAGAAGTACCTCGGCCCAGCTCATCGATAATAACCAGCGAGCTCTCCGTGGCCTTGTGTAAAATAGCTGAGGCTTCTAGCATTTCTAGCATGAATGTAGAAACACCCCGCTGCTGAAGGTCCCCCGCGCCAACACGCACCAGGAGCTTGTCGAACACTGGTAGCTGTGCAACTTCCGCAGGGACAAAGCTACCGATTTGCGCCATGACTGCAATCGTGCCCAGCTGACGAATGTAGGTACTCTTACCGCCCATGTTCGGCCCAGTAACGAGTTCGAAGCGTGATTTCTCGCGGTCGAAGTTGTAGTTATTTGGAATGAAGTCAACGCCATCCTGCAGTTCCACACAAGGGTGGCGCGCGCCGGTGAGAACGACGCTGTCGTTCATGGTAGGGCGGCAGTAGCCTGAGCCAGCATGACACGCAGCATGAGCAAAACCAAGCAGAACGTCCAATTCTGCCAGCGTTGCTGTCGCGGCCTCAAGCACAGGTACATACGTGCTAGCCACATCAATGGCTGCGTTCAGTAAATGGGCTTGACGCTCTTCGTATTCGCCGCGCACGCGGCGGAACTCAGATGCCAGGTGCTTTAGCGTTGTGGTAGTGAATTGGACTCCACTTACAAGGACCTGGCAGATATGAACGTCCGGCAACTTGGATAACCGTGCTTCCTGCTTCTTGTCAATAATACGGAATGCAAATCCCCGAACCTTGTCCTTCTCGCACTTGATTTCATCACTAATGGTATCGAGTGCATTGCGGTGTTCCTCTTCAATGTCCGCCAGGATGCCATCCCACTCCTCGCGGAGAGCCTGCAGGTCCTTGTCGTGCTTTGGGTTCACCACTAGAGTTGGGCGGCTGTCCAGGTCGACAACCTCCTGCACCAGCTCCGTATAGCCCTGTAAATCCGTCAGCTCCTTCTCCAATGGGGTAGCAAACTTCTCGTTGACAAGAGCAGCGACAGTCTTATCTCCATCTGCATCCGTAGCCTTCAACAACTTCAGAACGCGCGGCATAACTCCGACAGCAGCGTCATACACACTCACAAGGTCTGTGATCTTGGCATGTTTCTTGCGTTCAAGACTGACAGCCAGTCGACCCAAGTCCGGGAGCGCCTTCATACACTCGTCCAGCAGCTCCATCCTCAGCGACGAGTCATCCACAAAGAGCTGGACCAGACTCTGTCTCGTCTCGATCTGCTTCACATCCAGCAGCGGCTGTCGGATCCAGCGTTCCAGCAGCCGTCGACCCATGGGCGTCTTGCCGCGGTTCAAAATCTCGAGCACGCTACCTCCAAACCTCGTCACACCCGTGTTGGTCGCACTAGGCTCCGGCAGCAAGTTCAGCGACCAGATGGCGGCGCTGTCAAGTTGCATAACCGACGACAAGTTGCCCTGACTCAGCTTGTAACAGCCAAAGGCGTCCGCGTCCGTCATGACACCCAGCGCCTCGATCAAACAGGCCAGCGAGCCCGCCGCCAGCTTGGACGAGAGCACGTCCTGGTACTCGGCCATCGTATTGGCTCCTAGCAGTCTGGAGACATTCGATTCAAGGCTACTGGCATCACTAAAGTGCTGCTTCTTCATGTAAACTTTGGCCACGTCGTGGGTCTGCAGCAGCGCATGCAGCTTCTTGCTGTCGCCCACACTCTGCGTCTGCTCCAGCTCCGCCGACAGGAAGCACGTGGAGGGCGCCAGCTGCACCAGAAGCGACTCCAGGTCGGCCAGTTCGCTCGAATCCGAGAAGGAGTAAAGCACGAGCTCCCATTGCTTCGTGTCTTCGTCCGCTTGGCCCTTGATACATGACGCTCGCACGCGCGGACGCCGCACTGCCACGCCCACCTGCTTGAGGTGCTTCTCGTTGCGGATCTGCAGCGCCATCTCGGCCGGTGCCACGTCCAGCAGCTCCACAGTCGCGTCGTCTTCCTCCATGGTCTCACTCGAAGCTCGCAGGATGCGGAATGGTTTCAAGAGTGAAGGTCAGAACCCCGCGCTAATTGCGGACCTTTTCCCGCGCTTTTGTGTGTCCGAGTTGAAGTGACGTATATCTTAGGAGATGTGGTGTTTGGATGTGCTGTATTTTTCCTAAGACGCATCTGACGCGTCTCTTGACCTCGGACACTTTCGAATTGTGTCAGAAATGGAGGCGGATTGGCGGGCGGAGTACGTGAAGGCGGCGGGTCTGGAGGACGCAGAGGCGTCGTGGGACGTCACTTCAGCCCAGCAGACGCCCAAGACGCCTGTGGACCCAGTGCTGGCGTTTGTGGACCTGATACTGGCACAGGAAGGCGGCGAATGGCTCCCTAAGCTCCGCAAGCGAGCGGCGACCAAGAGTGATGGTCAAAAAGGCAACTTACTGGACCAGGAAGACAAGAAGCAGCTCCAGACGATGAAGAAGAAGCTGGCTGCAGTGGGGAAGGCGCTGGTGATGCCGCTGCCGGAGTTGAACGCGTCCGTGAACAGCAAGGAGACGCCGCGTTCGGCCAAAGTGCGCGTGCTGCAGCTGCAACTCGTGTGCCGCCTGTTGTGCTATGCAGTGCTGAGCAAGAAGAAGAAAGACGAGAGGAAGCAGATGAAGAAGGAGGTCCGAGGGCTCTTGGACAGAGTGGCGCTGCTGCTGGATGCGGCGAACCCGCCGTCCTTGGCGGATGAAGACGCGGACGAACGCTCGCCGTTCCAGAAGTTTCTGCAGCAGCAACTCGCGCCAAGACTAGGTGTATTGTTGCCTGGGTTGATGCAGTATCTGCTGAAGGTGTATGAGTTGGAAGAAGAGGAAGAGGCCAAGCCTGACGAAGGCACGAAGGACGCGTTGAGCATGCTGCTGCCTACTGTGAGTATCGCCGCGTTTCTGTGGTCGACGTATGGTACGCTGTGTTGACTTGCTTCGGTGTGTATACAGTTGCAACCAGTCGTGAAGCCTCCGCAGCCCCCTGCTGAATTGCCCACTTCTGCTACCGCTGAAAAGGGTAGTATACTGTCTGCATTACGCCAAGAACGCCCATCGAAGCGCGGTCGCCCGGAAACGAGTGAGCTGTTCAAGGAAGTTACGCTCCCGCAACATTTGCAGCGGACACAAAAGCAGAAGCAGTCTCGCCCTCGTAAGTCAAGACGAGTCTCTAAAAGCCATGGCGGTGACGCAACCAAAAGAAGCAGCGCCAGAAGCAGCCAGGACTCACTGCTCCGCGCAGCCGTTGGCGCAAAATCATCACACCCGCCAAGAAATCTGAATTTTGCGGACAAAGCTGCTTCGTATGAGATAGCTCGCTTAGCTTCAGGGGCTAGACAGCCAAGTGACACGGATTTGTTGCGTCGTGCCGCTAATCCATCCGCATCGAGGGGGTCTGCTGCTCCCTTGCTCCAGCGTGCGATGTCGGAGCGCTCGCACTTCTATGGTCGCCAAGCATCGCAAGGGTCTGTCGCTGGGCAAGTTGCAGGGGTTGCTGCAGCCGGCAAAAACCAATCTCCTGTAGCACCTGGGTCTGCACTACGGCGTTCAGTAACCACTTCATCGGTTGTCATGCGTACTCCAGACAGGCCAAAACGAATGGCAGCGCGAACAACGAGACGAGTGCTGGTCGAAGCATCTCCTCCGCTGCGCAAGCCAACCGGAACCGCTGCGCCTCGTCTTCTTCAGCCCAAGTCGACGCGACCAGGTTCCAACCCGCCGCCACTTTTCCGGTGACGACGCATTCTCTTCGATGTAGCAATTATAGACAACGAAGACTTCGAAGTACATCTGAATTGCGTTGCCGCTTCTAGCTCGAATCACTGTCACTGTCGCTACCATACCCCACCAGTCCCAGCGCTGCCGTATTGGGCTTCTCTTTGACTGCAAAAGGTTTACCGATTTCTTTGGCCTCGACTTTCTGCTTTTTCTTGTCCGGTACTTCATTGATGTCCTCCTTGCGAGACTTGTCCTTGTCAACCTTTCGCTTAGCCCGCACCACGACAACTGGCGTCGTCTTTTTGTTTAGTTTCTTCGCGTCATCTTTTGCCGGATACTTTTGCAAATGCTGCGCAGTCAATCCCGCTCCAGCCGCAACCTTAGGAGCACCACGCGCCACCACTACACGCACGCCCAAAGCAAACCACCATTAACCACCTACACTGAAACTCAAATCAACAACTCTGCAGTCTTACAAAATTGTGCGAGGTCTTCCTCATGTTGTGCCTGGCGTCTCCGCTCAACGTCCCCTTTCTTGCTCGCCAGGTCCTGAATATACTCAAACTCCTCATCATCTAGACCCTTCGGAGGGGCTGCATCGTCATGAAACACCAGCAATTTAATAATCAGCGTTGACAACAAACAGTCTCCATCCCAGCCACAGATTCCACGCCGCCACCCACCGAAAGGGTTGTTCTTCTCCTTCCACTCGCTGTCTTTCTGGTCTTTCCGCTCCTGCAGTTGCTCGTACAATGGTTTGTAGGCTGCTGCGTCCTCTGCTCGAGGGGCCGGCGCCTCCGACACGCGCTTCTCCTCCACGTTGTCACCAAAGAGCTACAACCAGCGCATAACACAGTAATTAAAGCGTTAAAACGGTCAGGAATGCTTGATACATCAGTGGCCGTGCTGGCGACGCACCCCATCAGACGAGGTGAGGACGGACGTGGACACGAAGCCAGCCAGAGACGCCTTCGCGACGCCCAGACCGCTGCCTCGAGCCTCCATTTCCACGAAAACTATTATTTGAAATAATTTATGTCGTAAATTATGTTTTCGTATTTTAATTCCCGAAAAATAAATGACCACTTCAACTTATCTTTGCCTTGCACTCGGCTAAGATGCGGACGCGATGTAGTCGAATTGTAACGCCAAGCTCTTCGAGGTCGCGGTCAGTGGCCTGAACCAACAGAGCTCCATCAATACCTTGAGCGCGGAAAGTGGCGCCGTAGCTGCCATTGTCGAGCCCCAACAAGTCCAAAAAGTTCTGCACCTCACGCACTCCCCACTGCTGTATGAAGGCACTTTGACCCTCGACCGACTGGTTCTGCTGATCTTCATTAGAAACTGTATTGAGTTTCTGCTGTCGTCGACTTGGGGTTGCTAGTCCGATAGACTTGCGCTCTTCGGCTCGAGCTTTGGACAGTGACGCGTTCACGCGCAGTACGAGATCGTTGCGGACCTGCTCGTCTTCCAGTAAAGTCGTCTCGAACAGTGATGAGTACACTTTGTCTTTACGGACGCGGCGCATTGACTCGGGCTGAGCAGAATCGGGAGCAGATCTTGACTTTTTAGAGTTGTTACCGAGTCGGTGTTGATCTTTGGTTGAGCGATAGATAGCTTCTTTGCGTTTCATCTCGTTCTTGCGCTGATACAGGTCTCCAAAACGAAACTTGAGGTCATTCACTAGAGTGCCAATGCGAGTTTGCAATCGACGGCGTTTATCGGGGAGTAGCGCATCTTCGAGGCGCTCTTGCAGTGCAGCTAGCTCGTCACGCATTGCACCCAGCTCGTGTTCCATCTGCGAGATCAGCTCCCGGCTTAGAGCAATATCTTCTCGCATGGCAACTTCTCGGGGATTGGGCGTGAAAGCAACGGTACCCGCCAGAGCAAGATTTTCATTTTGGTCGGTGAACTGAACTTTTCCTCGTGATGCGGCAGTTCGTTGTTGTTGTTGTTGTTGTTGTTGTTGTATGGCTGCTGGATCAAACGGAACGACGACAGCGACTGGATTACTTTGAGATTCGCTCGCTATGTGAACGCTATTCGCGGCGTCCGGATTGTCTGAGGATTTCTGAAGTCGAATTTGTCGTCGATTAGCTTCAGCGTCACGTTCACGCAGTAATAACCTTGATGCAGGGAAAACTCGTCGCATGCTGACATCCCCGACCCAGTTGCCAAACAGATGAAGTGCTGAGTCAATATCCGATTCACGAAGTGCTGGATGGTCTAAGTGAAGTTGAGCAAGAAACGGATTCTGCGTCAACCGAAGTACCTGCAGCGACTCAAGGAGCGGCACACCTCGGAATGAAATGAGGAAATCGAGGTCAGCCGTCATCTTGAACAAGTAGTTGACCCCACGCCACCGAAAAATTGTGGCCTGTGCTTTTTCCTGTTGCTGTTGCTGCCACTGATCAATATCCTCGACAATCTGCACACTGACTGAGCGTAGCTGGTCAATTATGCTCTGAAAAACAATCGGTGCCTTTGAAATCCCAGATATTCGCGGTTGCTGTGGCTTTTTCGCTGCCTCCAGCAGCTGCTGCATGGCCTCAAGGCAGCCCTCGCGCTCGACTATTCTTCTCACGATGCCCAGGTCGTAGGGTTTTTCAAACGCGGCGCATGGTGGGAAAACGAGTGCAGCTGAGTCGAGAAACACATACGAATCGGGAGCTAACGAAGCCATCGGATGATTCACTGCAGGTTGCAAATGGACTTGATGATCAAGTCACGGAAAAGAAAGATGCAAATACTGAAATGCTCGACGGGAATAGCGTCTTTCATGCTCCGCAAAATAGCTCATGTTGGGAAATCTTATGGGCTAATATTGTACGGATCCCATCCGCGTTCTGCCATCGTCTCGCAGTAACTCGAGAACGTGGTGTGACCTGGTTCATTATTGTGTCCGGGTATTGATTCAGTGCCTTCAACGAGGTTGTTGTCTTCGCAGATTTATTGTACTCCGTAAAGGACAGATAAGGGTGCTGTTGACGGAGCGCGTTCATGATACACATTGACGAGAGCAAGCCGGTGTATCGCCTGAAGAACGAGGTCACAATTTAGTTGGTGCCAACAGAAAAAATGAAGTCTAGAACAGTGAGATGGGGAAAGCACGGCGTTCGGGCGAGTAGGTTACATGTTACATCAATTTCCGTCTGTGTGATTTCGATCGGCCTATCGCCTGTAGCAGCACAGGAGGAACGTGATCTTTCTGAGTACGGCCGATTGAACTGTATCTGCGTCATTTGAACGAGTCGGGGTGGTCTGAGCACCATCCACGTAACTGGTCGAAGGTTCAGGATGTTGTTGTTCCCATTGCAGCATGTCCATAGAATGCTGTTTACTGTCGGTTCCCAGCATCGGCAAACTCGGTTGAGTGTTCAATTGTCTGGTTGATCCTGACTGCTTGAAGTGCTCCATGATGGGGGCGCAATCAAACTTTGGCGTCTGGGGCGAGTCAAGCGGGGTAGTTGTCATAACTACGTAGCAGGTGAGGGTGGAGAATGCTGAGGACGATGGTAATTCGAGAATGGCACTGGCAAATCCACATACATACACATTGATTATGTATCCCGTTCCGCCCAAATGATTATGACGGGACAAATGTCGTGCCTCGTCCTGAATTTTCTACCTGTGCATGCATTATGTATGGGCTGGTTCGTTGTGCGTTGTGGTGTTTTTACCTTTCTGATTGGGTATCCTAGCAACAGCTTTTGACAACGTTGGAACACTAATCTGCTTCCCGTTTCGTAAAATTCACCTCCATGCCCACAGCAACTTTTTCGTACATGTTGATAGTTTACCGACTCTCTCCTCTTCAACCTTTTCGTACCCCTGTTTGGCCAGTCTTCGGAGTGGTGGCGGACCCCATAAAGACACATTTTGTGGAGGGGCTCTAATTGCCGCCCAGTACGTTCTTACGGCTGGGCACTGCTTCGAATATGATCTGAAAGACATGCACGTGTCTTTCGGAATGCGACACGCTTTTGGCAAGGGCTCTTCGAAGTCCGAGAAGATCCGAGTCTCGGAGCTTTTCCGGCACCCAAAGTTTGATTTACGCAAGCTGAAGTACGACGTGGCGCTGATCAAACTGGAGTCTCCATCAACGAAGAAGCTTGCGAAGTTGCCTGCCGCGGATGGTTCCAACAACAAACCTGGTACTATGGCCACGGTCGTGGGCTGGGGATTGGTGAATAACGAAACTTTCGCAGCGACACTGAAGACCGTCGACGTCAAGATTCTCACCGACGAGGAGTGTGCAAAAGTGAGCGGCAACACTGCAACCAAGACTACACGAATTGGAGATGGCAAGGACGCGTGCGAGGGCGGCGCTGGCGGCCCACTTATCGCCAACGAGGCTGTGGAGGCCTCGTGAGTAGTGGACCCCAAAAGTGTGGCACTTCAGCTGGCTACTACACCCGGGTCTCGAGCGTTCTGGACTACATCCACGACATCCTCAACGGTGATTCCACGGGCAACGTCACAGAGTCTTTGGTGATGCCTCACAATTTCAGCTACGATCCTAGGCCAATGCCACCCGCTATCGGGCAATAAGAAGGCATGTGGAAATCGGAAACGAGAGAATACAAAGCTCTGCGTATTACCGGTAGAGGAAGAGGATAAACCTGAGGAAATACTACTTGCCGCAAAGAAGCATTTCAATACACACCATATTGTTTTCACTACAAGCTTCTACTAGCCCACGCAGTACCAATACTTCCGCATAGAAGCATTCAAATACACGGCAAATATTTGCCATGCGCTTCAACCCTACACAATCCACGCGCCATCCACAAATAATTGCGGGTGTTTAGCATCATTAAATGCCCTTGCAGCAGCCCGGTCAGATACACTCACGCTTACAAAGCTTCTACAACTGACACCGCAGAGTGCTTTCAAGAGTTTGCTGTATTTTTGTGGAAAGCCATCGGGTGTTCTGCTGTGTCGTGGCGTAAAGCTACCTGATAGTTAATGTAGCTAGCCAGCAACTACTACGTAGTTGTTCTCCATCATAATACCCTTCGTCTCTCGAGGCCCGTCTACTGTTGTATCGGCTTAGTTCTTGGTGTCCGGTTCAAAAGTGTCCAAAGTGTACTCCCCCAGCTCGCCCTCAGAAGTACCCTGGTTGCCAGCCTTGGCAGCAATACGAGCCGCCTCCTTGTTATTCTGCTTCTGGATGTTACCAAAGATGGAGAGTGCCGACGCCACCATGCTCGAAGGATCGTTGGTGTTGGCCGGTAGTAGCACGGTCGTGCCCTCCTTGGCGATGTTGCCAAAGGCGTCCACGTATTTCTCCGCCACTTGCAGTGCAACAGCATCGCGGCCACCCGTCTTTTGAATAGCGTGAGAAAGCCGTTGAATAGCATCCGCCGACGCGTTCGCCTTGGCCAAAATGGCAGCAGCCGCACCTTCCGCCTCCAGCACGGCCGCCCGCTTCTTACCCTCGGCCACATTAATGTACGCCTGGCGTTCACCCTCCGAGTCCAGGATCTCAGCGCGTTTCCTACGCTCTGCCTCGGCCTGCATATCCATGGCCGCCTTGACACTGCGGGGCGGGGCAATATCACGGATCTCGTAACGCAGACACTTGATACCCCAGGCCTCGGACGCCTGGTTGATGGCCTCCACAATGCTCAAGTTGAGCGACTCGCGCTCTTCGAACGTCTTGTCCAACGTGATCTTACCCAGCTCGGAGCGCATGGTGGTCTGCGCGAGCTGCGTGACGGCGTACAGCGGGTCCTCCACGCCGTAGCTGGCGTTGTAC
>KV742508.1:618-15851 GCA_000468175.2 Phytophthora cryptogea
CGCAGATGTCCAAGCAACCTTCGCCATCTCTGCAGCTCACGCCCCGACTGACGCCCTCGGTCACGGCTTACGTCAGTACCAAGCTCTGGGATGAACGCCCCGCCAAGTATGCCAAGCACGTACTCAAGAACGTCTGCATGATGTTGTTTATCTTGTCGGCATTCAGTCAAATCACGAATTTCACCATCGCGCAGTCGCTGAAGAACTTTTTCGAGAAGTTGGGATGGTCCAACAAGGGCTCGAACTCCATGAATCTCACGTTCGATTCTCTGAGCCAATTCATGTGCAACCTCCCAAGTTTGTCTTCGATCGCTGATCATTTCGTACGGAGGTGACCAGTTCTCAACGAGTGCCCCCGTCATCGAGAAATCTCTCTTCTTCAGCATTCAATACCCTGTCGCAAACGTTGGTGCGTTTATCGGCTTCGCTGCGTTCCCGTACGTGTCTGTCCATGGAGTCGGGGTTATCCCTACGGACTACGGCTACGCCAGTGTGTATATTGTGTCGGCCTGTTCATGGTGCTTTTGTTCCTGGGACTTCTCTGGATTTCTCGTGAACGCTACGTGAATGTACCACCAACAAGACATTCGATCGCTGTTGTGATTAGGATTTTGAACGCTCACGCCAAGAAGAACTTCAACGCGAAGATGATTATCCTGGGAACGGTCCTCTTCATTGGTGCTTTTGCGCTGAACATCCTAGCTTCTTTCCTGTCGGATGTCGGTGAGTTAGGTCATACCATTTCATACGTATGCGGCGCAATGATCGTGGTTCAACGTTCCTTTGGATTTACTTTGGGCGATCTTCGACGTTCATGGAGACTGCCAAGGACACGATGGGAGGTCCGTTTGACAGTGAGCTCGTAGACGGTGTGAAGCAAGTGATTCGGATCCTACCTGTCAACGCTTTTCAAGTTGTATTTTGGATGTGCCAGAACCAAGGTGACAACAACCAGTCCATCATTCAGCAGACTGATATGCGCCTCGGCAGCGCCGGGCCCCTCAGTTCAAGCCTTTAACCCAGTTGGCTGCATGATTTTCGTTGCACTTACCGAGAAAGTGATCTACCCGATGTATACGAAGTACGTTGGAAAGCCACCGAGTCTCTATAGCAAGGTATTGGCGGGGTACTGCGTCGTCACGGTGGCCATGATTTGGACAGGGTGTTTTGAGGTCTTCCACCGCAATTCTGGCCCACTGACTTACATCAATGCGAATGGGGAGACGCAGTTTATTCTGAACGATGATGGTCGTCAAGTGATGAACGACATTCCGTGGTGGACGGGCATTCCGCAGTGTGTGCAACCAAGAACCTTTTCGCCATGAACATGCATGCCACTTCTACTACACCGCCGAACGCTCCGCTTTTTCCTCGTTGTCTTTGCCTACGGGAGGAATCATTCCGATCTGCATCTTGTTTGTTTATCACCACCACGTAGAGGAAGATGGTCATGGTCATGATGCCACCGAGCGTGAAGTGCATGTATTCGATATGCCCGTCGTTCAGGTTGGCCGGAATGTACTTGCTAAAGAGAAGTACCATGATGGACATGAGGGTGTTTGTTGCCCATGGAGCTGGCGAAGAATGCAAGTGCGATGGACATACTGCGCATACTCTGAGGCACCTCCGAGTAGTTGATGTCGTAAGCCGAGACGGCTGTCAGCACTTCCGCCAAAGCCATGAATTATCGTTGTTGTGCAAACATTTATGCTTCATTGGCATATCAATTTTGAAAACGAAGCTGTCGAAACCATTCTCCTACTGCACAACTAGTACAAACACATCTAAACTGTGAACTGCTACTTGCTATATAAAGTTTGATTATAGGTGCTCTCGTTTGCAGTTAAAAAGCTTTAGTTTACTTTATCTTCACCGTCGCACTCAGTGGATTGACAGATATAAAGGTTTCTCGTCATCGCACCCTACTGTTAAAGACTCTCCCCATATACAAATACACACAATAGGATACTGGAAGTATCAGAGCTTTTTTTGTTTCTCGATTCTCACCACCGCGGACCTGTGGCCCACTCAGATGACCGTCGTGAAAACATCGAGATAAAGGAATCATCATTTTCCCCAGTCTGAAGGCAAATACCCACACAAACACCACACACTCTACTTCTCCCGCCGCTATTTTGAAAGTGAGCTGCCAACTGGAAGTGGCGGCAGTTCCGCCTCAACGACTGGCTACCAAGCCGCGCGCGCTCATTGGTGGAGCGAGTGTAATTACGACTTTTTACGCGTGCCGACCATCTAAATCCGCATTTCATCCAATCGCAACGCGTGTGAACCTTTTGCGGAAAATCGGACCTCGACGCCTTGAGCATGGCGCCTGGCGGTCGGCAAGAGCCTCGTGCGTGGCGCAAGGAGAACGAGGCGGCCAACCGACGCATCAGCATCACGTCCAGCGAGGATGTCCCGGTCTCTGGTGCAAATGGTAGGCTCTAATTGTGTCTGTGGCGCTGGAACGAGAGGCCTAATTGTTGCTCTTGTATTTTGTATTTGGAAAAGTGCCGTTCGAGGAGCTGCTGGCTCGAGAACTGCGTAAATCCGAAGGAAATGGAGCTAAAACAACGTCGAAAACAGGAGGAAAAGCGGGTGCGAAGCCTTTTCTTAAGAGAGGAGCGCGTGGGTGGTGGATGCGACAGCCTGGAGCCAAGCAGAAGGTGGTCAAGCACATACTCGTGTCGAAGGCAGAGGAGGAAGTGGCAGCAAAGGTGACGCCAGTGATACAGAACAGGCAACTGCAGAGAAGGCGAAGGTCGTCGTCAGGCTCTTCTTCGGGGACCCTGTCGCCGGTTACGACGCCCCCGGAGCAGGTGCGGACTGCTCCTGTGAGGTCACAGACGCTATCGCCGCCAGTATCGCCGATTCAACGGACACAGTACGACAACCAGGTTGATAGCGATGGATATCAGGAGCAGTACAGGAGGCAACAGGTGGATGGCTTTGCGGCGTGGAAGACTGCGTCGTTCCGATCGACTACCAGCACGGACATTATGGGCATAAGGCGCGTACGGCAATCGTACGAGGCAAAGCAGGAGCAAGAGGCGAATGAGATGGCGGAGTTTGAGGCGATTGAACGGGATCTAGCGGCGGAGAAGGAGGCTTATTTGAAGGAGAAACAGCAACAACAACAATATCAGTCATCTGCAACGGTAGTCGATCTACGGGACCAGGTTCAGGACAATCAGGAAAATGATAAGCACTGGGGGCTACCCTATTCTTCGTTCGTCTCGGACCTGCATGAACAAGAGCGTTCAAGATGGCAAAATACCAAGCCAGGTTCGATATTCGACGACAGTTTGAACGAGGAAGCGGACTCAGCACTTGTACTTGACGACCACTCCACCCTGTCGAAGGATGATTGGATGAGCGAGCGCGCTGGATTCACGAACCAACTTCGGGATCACTTTGGATATGGCAACAATTACGGTGACCCTCCTTCTGAGCTGAGCGCGGTCAGCTTTGATGATTCGGTGCCGTGGGATGATGGTTTGTCGTTTCAGCCACGACAGAGTTTGGCTTTAGCGCCGCATTCCATCACCTCTGATGACCGTTATGCAACTAATAAAGTACCAAGCGCGCAACCAGTATCGCGCGGAGTGTATTTATCGGAAAACGGCGGTGACAGCGAATCGGGTGTTCCGGATCGCTTACGAGACAGTGGTGCCCCGGTCTCGTCGTTGGTACAACACGTATTTGGAGAACCTGAGCAGGAAGAAATCAATGGTACTGTGCTTGACGATAACATCAACTCTGCCAGTGTGGACGATGGCAATGGGAGCAGCAGAAACGAATTTCTGGTGCCACCGCCACCACCTGTTCAAGATAAATCTCTGTCAACGCTAAAACAAAAGCTGCGCGTGAAACAAAAGCCAGCTGCCGCGAAAACATCGATCAAAACCAAAGCTGATGGGAAACGCGCAGGACTGGCTAAGGGTAAAACTGGCGCATTGTCTCGTGTGCCATCAAATCAAAAAGCAGGAGCAAGTACAGGCAAACCACCACAACCTCGCGGTCGAAGCTCACAGCCAGCAGACTCTGGGATGATTCTGCCCGCTGTTATTGAAGATAAGCTGTACGAGCTAGAGGAAGAAGTTAAGTTCTACAAGTCCGAGACCCTGCAGCTTCAAAAACGCAAGGACTACTTTGAACAGGAAGTGAAAAAATTAGCCCTCGAGCGCGACGAATTTGCTCGGTACCAGCAGGAACAGCGTGTATTGATTGAGAAAGAATGGGAGCAGGAGCGCGCGAAGATGAAAAGGGAGCAAAAACTGCAGGACCGACAATGGAAGTTGCGAATGAATGCGACAATATCACACCAGGATCGAAAAGACCGTGGCGAGGTGGACTTACTCAAGGCGCAAATAGTGAAAATGCAGCTAGACGAGAAAGATCGCGCGGGGAAGCGGAAAGCTGAACATGACAACTTCAGGCAGCGTGTGGCGGTGCGTGCTTTATTTGATGTTCTTACAGGCTCCATGGCCAAATTTTGAACTAATTGAAATTTTGCTTGAATGTTAAGGAACTGGAGGAGAAGAACCGAGAGCTGAGTGATGAAATTAAGTTCCTGGAGAAGGATCGCTTGGAACAGTGGGAAAAGTATGAGCGTCTACTGAACGAAAAACAAGAGGCGTCCAGGACGACATCTGATGCTGTCCCAACCGTTCGTACTGAAAAGAACGAGCTTCGTACCATGGACGATGTTTTCGCGATTAAAGGGGCAGCAGATGAACTTTTGCAGAGGTGGAGTTTTGCGAACGATGATGTTCGCCCTGAAGAAAGCGAGAGTCAAGACCATGCGTTTGGAGGGCACTCTGGGTACCACCACCGTTTGCAATCCACAATTGACCACTACAATCCGAAGCGGTACAGTTTTGACCAGGAAGATTTTAATCAATCGAGCAAAGGAGTTCTTACCGGAGAATCGGGAGAGGGTCCCAAAAGTGAGAGCAACTATGCTAACGACCAAAACAATGTACGGGCCAGTACAACCGGCGCTGCATTTGAGTGGGCACTTCCCAATGCTGAAGATGATGAAGCTCAGCATGGTATCACGTTTGGCAGTCTGAAGCCTGTCGAAGGTGACGTGAATGACGCTGTTTTAGCTTCAACGTCATCGTTGTCGGAGCACAAAACGATTCGTCAACAGATCGAGCACTCCGGTGGGAAGAAGGAATTGCTATACTCGGACGGGAGCAGAAAGATCACATTTCCTGACGGCAATGAGAAGGACATCAACGCCAGCGGCCACGTGGTTATTAAGTTCACGAATGGTGACCACAAAGAGGTAAGTTACTTGACTATTCTGTGCATGGGAAGTCTCACTAATGAGTGTTAATCTGCAGCTCTTTCCGGATACGGGGATCAGTGTATATTACTACTACGAGGCCCAGACGAAGCTGACAACGTACCCCGACAACCGGAAAGTGTACGAGTTCCCGAATCATCAAGTCGAGACGAGCTTTCCGGATGGCACCACAGAGATTCAATTTGCAGACGGCATCAAAAAGACCATCCGTCCGAACGGCGACGAGTTCTCGGTGTTCCCAGACGGAACAACCATGCTGGAGCAGCCCGACGGTGTGCGTGAGGTGACACTGCTCAACCAGAAGAAGATCCGCTACTTCCCAGACGGACAAATGGCCTGCGTGACGCCCAGCGGTCAAGAAACCCGCGTCCGCTCGGATTCTGAGCTCAAACAGCTCATGGGGAGCACGTAAAGTAAGGAGAATGCACAACAACCCTATTTAATCGATTGCATCAATGCTTTTCATTGGTCCACCCACGTTGAAGCTTTCGTACCCGTGTGTACCACATTTCGTCTACTCACTTTGACTATGTCATACCAATTTCTAGTGACCCAAAAGTGTGCCATAATCATACAGACGCAACCGTCGACGTCATTCCGTATCTGGCCCAGAAGATGGAGGCGTATCTGCGCAAGTTCTGGCCGCAGGGCTCCGTGTCCGTGAGCTGCCGCGTGTACGCGAGCCAGCGCCGCGCCGACGAGCACAAGCGCCTGCAGTTGACGCCCAACGGCCTCGAGCTGCGCGCTGTGGGTCCCTCGTCTTCCAATGAGCCGGACGTGATCCCGTGGGGCGTCATTTTGGGCGCGTCCGAGTCCACGAGCGGCATCCGGCGGCGCTTTGTGGCTGCGTACGAAGGCAGCGAATACGGCGAAGAGAAGGAGTTTGTGGTCTTTGGCTGTGTCCCCAAAGGCGCTGGGGCGGGACGTGGAGGTCTCCTAGGAGGTCTCGCGTCATTGGCGACGGCGGTGCTGCCCACGGCCCTCACAGGAGCCAAAGCCAAAGACGCAGGCGTGGAGAGAGAACTGCTGCAGTGGGTGTTTAGGTGTGATGATGACGACGGAGACGCAGTGGCCATGAGGACGGTGAAAGCCATCAGGTTCCTAGCCGACCCGAGAGTGCAGGAGAAGGGCGTCAAGGCGGCCGAGAAGCTGCTGGATCCGTACGGATTCATGCCCCCACGGAAGGTGAGAGGGCAGCAACGAGAAGGTGGAGATTGGGGTTTTATTGACGGATGATTGTGTGTAGTTTATGGTGGTGATCAACCCTGCAGGAGGAACGGGCAATGCTCAGCAAACGTTCGAGAAGCAGGTGGCGCCTTTGTTGGAACAGGCTAATGTGGAGGTGGAGACTGTCATCACGCGGAAAGCTGCACACGCGACCGAGATTTTGGCGGAGGTGCCGCTGAATAAGTTTGACTGCGTTGTCGCAGTCGGAGGAGACGGACTTCTGTCGGAGAGTGAGTTTGTTATCTGATTGAACTGGTGAGAGTGGTAGGACTGATGTTGTTGGGTGTGTTGCAGTGTTACAAGGCCTGATGACACGCAAGGACTGGCAGGAAGCCATTCTTCAGCCGCTTGGAGTGAGTGCACACATGTAACTTACTGAGTTACATAACTAATGTGCTGCTGTTGTGTCACTTGTAGATCATTCCGGGCGGATCGGGTAACGGTCTCTCTGCGTCGCTGCTATCACGTGCAGGAGAACGTTTCGAAGCGATGAACGCTGCGTTCTCACTCGCAAAGGGCCAAACGCAGGAGCTAGATCTTTTCAGCGCCACGAACGGCGATGGAAAGATCATGTACGGTTTCTTGTCCTTTGAGTGGGCCTTCATTGCCGACATGGACATCAAATCTGAGCGGTACCGGTTCTTCGGAGATATGCGCTTCCTCATTGCATCTACGCTGCAGATTTTTGGTTTCGGACAGACGAATTTCCCTGGCCGGCTACGATATTTGGTCTCTAAGGAAGACGAACCATTACCGGCGAAGTATCACGACACTTTCAGTGGCACGGAGACAACAGCCAAGCCGACTTGCGTTTGCCTGGACAAGGAAAAGGAAGGAGAAAAGGCCGGTGAGTGGAAAGAAATGGATGGCCCGTTCTACATGTTCTGGAGCATGAACGTCTCCCATGCGGCCGCAGACGCTCACATCGCACCGCCCGCGGGGGTTTCTGATGGTTACTTCTATCTGATGCTAGTTTCAGGCGAGAGTTTTTCACGCATGGGACTAGCCAGCCTCATGATGGGAATTGAAGAAGGCACTCATCTGGATGCGGAGCGTGTACAGCTCATTCGAACGCGTGCCTTTACTGTGCGTGCTAGTAATTCTGATGACCTCATGTGCGTCGATGGCGAGCTCTTTCCTGGACCTGAAGTGAAGATTGAGGTGCACCGCGCACTGGGTCGAGTGCTTTGCCTGCCAGAAAGCAAGTAGTGTAATTACTACGCTGCGGGTGGTTAGAGACGCTGCCAAAGCGTACTTGAAGGAGTACGACCAAAGGAACTGAAAATGAAGCTTCCATTCATCTAAGCACTTATTGCTGACAGGTCACTCAGACGCTGATCTCCACACCTGCATCTCTTTCACGATACGTTCATGCTGGAGCTGAAGTATCTGGGGATCTACATGCTCGACCACCTCTTCAGAATTCTCGCCGGAGGGATGTGGAAGCTCCAGCAGCTCCTTTGCCACGAGTAGTGCCACTGATTTGCCGAACAAATTCGTTTGAGGCTCTCGGCGGGTACTTTGGGTTTCTTCTCGCACTTCTGCGGCATGACGTCGCTCCAGAAACTCGTACGCTGTCTGACGGCTAACAATCTTCTCGTTCAGCACCGCGAGTTCCTCCCAGAATAATGCCATTGTCTCGGCACTTATTTGCTGAGAACTGGCAGTAGCCGTTTGACCAGAGTTTCCACGCAGTAAAACTTGCAAGTCTTTCATAGTGAGTTTCTCTTGCTCCTTACGTCCTGGTGCCACGCCCAGACGATGCAGGTCTTCATCGCCGTCAATTTCATCTACGACTCCATCGTTTTCTGCTTGTTCGGTACTTGAATTTTGTTTGTGACCAAGTCGATAAATGCGTTCCTCCACGGAGCCTTTCACAATAAAGCGATGGACGCGAGTGCACCGTGTTTGGCCCAAACGATGGACACGGTTGACAGCTTGAGCCTCAATGCTACTGCTGAGTAAAGGTTCAACAAGGATGACCTCTGTCGCTTCTACGATATTGAGTCCGTTCGCGCCAACTTTAAAAGGCAGCGCTAGAACACAAGCAGCTGGGCATTCTTGAAATTGACTCAAAAGCTTCGGTAGCTGGCGCTTGGTTCCATACATGAAGCAACGCACGCCAAGACGAGGTAAAGCGCGCACTACTAACTCAAGCATTTGGGACCATTGAGAGAACAACAAACACTTCACGCTCGGATTTTCCTGTCGAAGCATGTCGACACGCCTCAATAAAGCATCCAGCTTCGACCCCAAGCTCCCCAGCGTGCGTGGTGGCTGCGGTGGAGCTTCAAGCGCGACTTCGGCTTCATGTTGATACTCAGTGTTTCTCCAACCTGATGTCGTTCCATCCACAACAACTGTGACACTGTTAACAGGGCATTCGCGACGGCAGGTAGGGCAGCGAAGAGTTTTCTTAGTACGTCGTCGCCCACCAGTCAAGCTCGATACGCAAGTCATACAGAAGAGGTGTGCACAAGGGAATATAGCGCGCCTTTGCGTAAACGCCTGCAGACACACGGCACAGATAGACTGTGGCTGTTGTGAGAGTGTGGAAGCTTCAGAGTTTTGTTGCGGTCGTTCTTCTTGACGAGTTTCTCCCTCACTTTGTAGCTGCAACAGGTACCGCAGCTGAGCCATTTTGTCCCGCAAATCAAGCTCAGCCGCAGCACGATCTGCTTCCAGCTCAAAAGCGCGAACTGGCACCTCCACGGGCTCCAACTTGTACAACCGCTCGGCTTTTGTGCGTGCTGCTGGCTCCCCTGGCTGCCGCAGTCTCAGCTGGCTGCACGCCATGACCAATTCGTCCAATGCGCCTAGACGCTGATGTTGAGTCTGAAAAAGCTTCTTTGCTGCCTGCCACTCCCGCTGCAGTTTCTGCCAGAGCTCCACCTCAGTTTGCAGCGAAGCCTGAATTCTATTCGCGATAACTTTTCCATCCTGTTGTGAGCGTAGTGCACTTCGCGCACAGTTAGCAATCTCTTTGAATACCTCAACGAATAGAGATACTGATAAACCTTCAGTAGTGGTCTTGATCGCAGCATCAAGGGCACCCTCGTCATCCAGATCTTCATCGTCTATTAAGTCCATGATTCTACCATGACCAACAAAAGTCTTGTCAATACCAAGAAAATGTTTTCGATAGGCTTCAAGTTCCTTGTACAACTGGCAGTGAACACACGTCGGGCCCGTTCCGCCGTCGCGGCACTTTCCACAATTTCCAGAGAGTTCAATGTCAGCATCCGTTGGTATTCCGTTACTCAAGGCCCCAAGACGCTCATAAAGACCACGCCGTCGTTTTGCCAATGCTTCCAGCTCACGTACCAGCATCAGTTGCAAAGAACGCGTGCTTACGAGCTGAGAGCAAAACGCCGTACCCCAACGAGTGTCAAACCCAGAAAGTCGAGCTCGAACACGAGTTACCAGCTGCATTTCGTCGTTGTTTCGTTCGCTTTGCTCAACAACGGCCAGGGCGTCATTCCACCAATCTCCCGACGTGCACATCGATTCTGACGGTGAACCTTGTTGTTGGATTGTAGCGATCTTCTCGGCAATTTTTCTGAAATTACCGAGTGCCTGGGCATGCATCATCTCCACTTGCTGCAAATAGTATTGCCGAATGTGTTGAGCACTCTGTCCAAGCAATGAATACTCCGCAGTAATGGCTGCACGATCTTCGCCTCCCAAATCTCCCGAGTCAGGAAGCAGTCCAGTCGACGAAATGCGTTTCTCTAGAGCAGGCAACGCAGGTAGGAGACTCAGCTTCTTTGGATTCACAGCTGCCGCATTGTCGCTAGAAGAATCAGCACCATTCTCGGAGTTACTATTTCCTGGAATCGAATACAACCGCTGGATGCACTTCTCGAGGTTCTGCAGTATGTGAAGTCGCGGGAGCAGATCAGCTCGAAATTGCGGCCAGTTTGCTCGAATTAGGCTGATTTGGGCCATGTACTTAAGAGCAGCACCTGAAATGTCGCCTGTTAACACAAGAAGAGCGGCCAACCCATTTTGCGCTCCGATGAGCTGCCGCTGTTCCTCCTCGCACTCACGTGCTGCTTTATTGATCAGTTCCTGAAGAAAGACACCCATGGTCATGACAGTGCCGGAAATTGAGTTGCCTCCAGAGCTCCACGCTTGCTTAGCCCCACCGACCTGAGGATGGCAGCACAACTGCCTCAATACAAGTAGATCCTGCCACAAGCGGTCGTCGCGTTCAATGACGTCATTCATGCGAGAGTTCTGCCTCTGACGCTGCTGGACAAGAGAAACTATGCGTTTCTCCTGGGTTTCGTAAAAATGTCGCTCCACAGCGGCGAAATGGCACCAAACAACTTCGTTCTTTTGTGGGGGGAGGCCCAACTGATCCAGAACGTGCTTTTTACCAGTGCGCCACAGAATGCCCCCTCCACTAACAACATGCCCTTCATCTTGACCATTCCATAGTAGTAAATCTAGCACACGTTGAATTGCTCCTCGAGCGAAATTGTGGTCAATCGATTCTCGGAAGAATTCCAAATCTAAACTCTCCTCCTCATTGTGCTCTGCTTGCAGTAATTGAAGATTTACTCTTGATGTATGTTCCACTTGTGGAGACGTATACGGCGGGATACGCAGAAAACGTAAGTACCCAAAAAGCTCGCTCACACGTGAAGAAAATGGTGTGCCTGTGACCACCCATCGGTTACTAGCGCTTAGTCTTGAAAGCGTTAATGCTGCTTGCAACCGCGTATTCTCCACTCCAACCTGAGCCTCATCCATGCAAACGCGCCAAAAGTTCAATGCGACAAGTGGCGAGCTCACAAATGCATAGCGCTTGTGCTGTGAACGTGTGCTAGAACGACGATCTCTACCTTCAGTCGTAGGAACATGCCGTAGATCTGCGGCGAGTGCCTCATAAGTTGTAAGAACCACATCGTAACGAGCCAAGACAAGGCCTGGTGACGCCAATACTTGCCACGCTGCACTCGGACCTCCTTTCTCCAATCGTCTTTTTAAGTTTCGGACTCCAGGATAGCGCATAACTGAAAGCGCACCCTCCCTGATGTGGTGCGAAAGCTCGTTTTCCCACTGCATATGGATAGGCTCCGGTGACACGATAAGAGTTGTGCGGCTCGAGAAGGTTGGCCGTTTGTTGCTTTGGCAATGGTAGCACATGAATCCATTTGACCATTCTTCGGTTGAAGGTGTATGCGCAGACTCAAAATCCCACAGCCCGCGCGAGCTAGAAGCTGCGCTGCTGTCAGTAACGTTATCGCCCTCATTAGTCACGTAACCTGTGCAAAGCTGATGGTGCCATGTATCACAAAACTCACACCGTACGAGCCCCAAAGGATGGCTTTCCGACGACCCGCAGATGCATGCCATAACAATGTCCTCGTTATCTTGACGCCCTTCATCTTCGTCATGAAGAGAAGGCGCGTTGGATGACAATAGCTGGGGGCTCATAGATGGCCAACGGTGGCTCAGCACGAGAGCGATCACCTCGACTGTTTTACCGAGACCCATTTCATCAGCGAGAATTCCACCGCGAACCGCTGAAAAATCAAGATTCTCGGGTCGGAGCTGCTCTTGTTGCATATGAATGCTGGATGGCTCCGGGTGGAATGCGGCGCAAAACGGATCGTACGCTGTCAACTGTTTTGCCGCTACCTTGTTGAAGACAACGCACAAGGGAAGAGTTCCAGGTAGTTCCATCGACGGCTTTTCACGTGCCATCATCCAAGAAACTGCAGCTTTTTGGTACGCTCGCAGTGATGGGAGGAGATCCGTTGGGTTTGTTTCGGCTTCTTCATATGCACTAATATCGCGACTTAGCTGCTGCGCTGTGTCAATGCGCGCGTAAATCTCGGGCATCGCAAACGTCTGATCTTCAAACTGTGCACACGCCGCCTTGTTTTCACCGACGAATCGATCGTACAGCACTTCGATCTCGTCCCAGTACCTGTATCTGCACGTTGCCTCCACTTCTGATAGCTCTTTTTGCACGTCATGAGTCCACTTCAACAGCCAAATCATCACATGGTGCATGGCACGCATCGGGGTCGCTTTCGGAGACGCCAGCACTAGTGTCAACCCCTTAGAGCTGCAGATTCCCATGTACTTGCGCCACGCCACAGCGACCGAGAAGCTGAAGCTCCAGTCGTCTCTTTCTTTCTCTCTCTTGCCATTAATGTGAAGACTCAATAAATTTTGCTCTGCCAACGTCGCGACTTGAGACTTCCAGGTATCGTACGTATCTGGGAAGAGCTCCGATAGCGACAAGTGGACGTCTGCGTCATCGTCTTCTTGTTGGTGGACTTGGAGCTTCACTTGGTCGTGCTCTACAAGTGTCAAGTCAAATTGCAGTTGTAGAGCACTGGAGATGCTCTTATGCTTGCAAAATTCAGTTAAAGAGGGCAAGAGCAACGAATGCACAGGGAATTGCAGTTGGAGAGCGTCCTCTTGGGTCCCTCCGTCGGCTGTTGCGTCAGTAGAGAGATGTAGAGGCTCTGAGCGCTGGAGCTGGGAGGTAATGCGCTGCTTGCCGCGCTTCGGGCGCTTGGAGACGCTGCGCTGCGGCGACGCGAGCGGCCTCTTGGTCGGAGTCGTCTTGCGCCGTGTCATCTCGGATTAAATGTGTAGGATTTATGTAGATACAAAGTCAGAGTGACATGATATCTGATTACGATTGGTGCAAAAGGACCATTCTATACACAAAACAGCGATTTTATTACACCGAACGCTCCACTTGTCCCTCTTCCTTGTTACTGTCCTTGTCCACCGAAGCGATCATTCCGAGCTGCATCTTGTTCATCACGACAGTGTACAGGACGATGGTCAGGGCCATGATGCCGGCGAGTGTGAAGTAGAGATACTCCATGTGTCCATCGTTCAGGTTGAACGGAATGTATTTGTCAAAGAGAAGCACGAGGACGGAGAGCAACGTGCTGCCCATGGAGTTGGCGAAGAACGCAAGGGCGATGGACGTGCTGCGCATACTCTGCGGCACCTCCGAGTAGTTGATATCGTACGACGCAACGGCGGCCAATACCTCCGAAAAGGCTACCAATAGATATTGCACGATAGCTGTATGTCGTTCATCACTTGACCACCGTCATCGCTCAGAATAAATTGTGTCTCCCCATTAGCGTAAGTCAGCGGGCCGGCGTTACGATGGATAATCTCGTAGCATTCCGTCCAAATCATGGCCGCAGTGACGACGCAGTACCCAGCCAACACCTTGCCGTACCGGCTCGGTGGCTTCCCAACGTACTTCGTATACATCGGATAGATAACTTTCTCGGTAAGAGCAACGAAGATCATGCAGCCGATGAGGCTAAAGGCTTGAACTGAGGGCCCCGGCATCTGGCTGGCGTCAGGACCGCTGCCGAGGCGCATATCAGTCTGCTGCACGATTGACTGGTTGTTACCACGCTGGTTTTGACATAAAAAAAACACTTGAAAAGCGTTGAGCGGTAGGATCCGAACCACTTGCTTCACACCGTCGACGAGATCCCAATCAAATCGTCCACCAGACGCACTTTCCATGGATGCTGATGTACGACCGAAGTAAACCCAGAGAATCGTTGCAATCACGATCATTGCACCACATGCGTACGAAATGTTGTGACCAACTTTACCATGGTCAGACAAGAACGAAGCCAAAATGTTCAGTAAAAACGCGGAGTGTTAGCGTCCTCGCAGTAAAATTCTTCTTGGCGTGAGCGTTCAAAATCCTAATCACAACAGCGATCGACGGTCTTGTTAATGGCACATTCACGTAGCGTTCACGATTAATCCAGAGAAGTCCCAGGAACAAAAGCACCATGAACAGGCCGACAATATACACACTGGCGTAGCCGTAGCCCGCAGGGATAGCCCCGACTCCATGAACAGACACGTACGGGAAAGCAGCGTAGCCAATAAACGCACCAACGTTTGCGACAGCATATTGAATGCTGAAGAAGAGAGATTTCTCGGTGGCGGGGGCACTTGGTGAGAACTGGTCACCTCCGTACGAAATGATCAGCGATCGAAGACAAACTTGGGGGTTGCAACGCCGAGGAACAAATCAATGTTGAAGATGACCTTGCTGACGCCGATGTGGCTTAGCACAGAGGGTAATGCAACAACAACCAGAAGAAGGAGGCCAAAACAGTCGAGAGTAGCGGCTGAGAGCAACGTTTTGATCTTCCCCAGATGCCCATCCGAGATGTACCCGGCAATGATGCACATGAAGTGGCTCAGAGAATCGAACGTGAGCTTCATTGAAGTGGATCCCTTGTTGGACCACCCCAGCTTGAAAAAGTTCTTTAGTGACTGTTGGATGGCAAAGTTCGTGACTTGGCTGAATGCCGACAAGATAAACATTTGCATGATGCAGACGTTCTTGAGTACGTGCTTGGCATACTTGGCGGGGCGTTCATCCCAGAGGTTGGTACTGACGTAACCCGTGACCGAGGGCGTCAGTTGGGGCGTGAGCAGCGAAGATGGTGAAGGTTGCTTGGACATATCCGCACTTGAAGGTGAATTCAGGAATGAATTGAGTTAAAGTCCATAACTGCGGACGTCTCTTTTGGTCGTGTCCTGGCTTGCTGCACTGCGATGGTGCGAGTTGACAGGATCAACTGACACTGAGGGTATTAATAGTAGTATGTCATGGAACATTACGCCGGCAGTTTTTTTACTTTCCGTAATTTATCTGCGAGACCAG